>JAULCF010897898.1:0-18035 GCA_032361265.1 Devaleraea mollis | reverse complement strand
GAGTGACGCCAGTGCAAAGCAGGGCGCGTCGATATCCGCCACAAAAACAAGCTTTTTTGTCGGATATGTGCGCAGGAATTGAAGGTGAAAACCAAGTCCGCCCTATTCGCTCCGCCGAATGGGTAGCCGCCCCACTACTCGTCCGTAAGGCTCCACCGGCCATGTATCGCATGACGGTGGACCTTAGAACTATAAATAATGCTACCGTTAAGGACGATAGGCCCATGCCTAATATGAAGACTATGCTCCTCGATGTGCAGAAGGCCCACTTCTTTGCACAAATAGATATGACACATGCTTACTTCCAAGTAAGCATACATCCAGAGGACAGGCATAAGCACATCTTCAGAGGAGCGGACTCTCATACTTTGTATGAACCGTTTAGATCCCTGCAAGGTGCAAAGAACTCTGGCATTAACTTACAAGTGGGAGCCACAGAGGCATTTAACGATATTGCCAAAAATATTCTTATCTGGCTTGACGACTGGCTCCTACACGCCACCACTTTCGCCGAGCACATGGAATTTTCGGAAAACTTCCCTGGGCTGTGCCGAGATTGAAAGTGGTGCGGCCGTATCGTTACGGCGGCAGTTATCACAATTCATCCCGCCGTATCGACGGACTACTCTCTATGCAGAGGCCCGAAACGGCTGAAGATCTCTAGCAATTAATCTGTGCGATAAATTGGATGCGCAAGGGTATACCGGAGTACAACAAAAACGTTGGTCCGTTGCAAGCCCTGCCGTTGACCTTAACAAAGAGGCACGGTTCTAAAAAAGAATGCGCTGGAGAAGGTGAAACTGGGGCCAGACATCTGGACCCCAGAGATTTACAAGCTCTTTAAGGATCTCAACCTGCTTATCGCTGAGTGCGTCACGCTCAGCCACTTGGATCCTGCAAAGAGGTTTCGCATGAACACCTACGCCTCATAAAATGACTGGGCGGGTGTTCTTACACAAATCTCACGGGAGGAAGCGGCTAAGCCTCAAGCAGAGCAACGCCACGAACCACCGGCCTCTATCAGTGGCGCCTTTACCGTCGCCAGGTCGAGGTAGTCGATCTAGGAGAAGGAAACCTTCGCCATGGTCTACTCCATGGCGCAAACGGACTACTACACCGCTTGCGTAGAAACAAGCATCTACACAGATCACCGCAGCCTCATTTTTATCTTCGACCCGTTGAAGAGTCATCCAAATATGCCTGCATATTTGGTGTCTAAGATACAGCGATGGGCGTTAATTCTCTCTCAGTTCGAGTATTTAGTGAGCCATGTGCCTGGGGAATCCAACTACTTCCCATATCTTATGACACGCTGGGGCGCTACTTATAAAGTGCGCAGACTCTACGTACCGATACCGGACGCAGACGCTCAGAAGTTTGACGGAGACGCGATCTTAGGCAAGATCAAAGAGGCCCAAAAGGCCATGTTACCAGCAGAGGCAACCTTGCTCACCGTCGATAGCAATACACCTCATGGATACTTGCTTCGAGATGGCAAGATCTACATACACAAAACGGCGACCCAAATAAGACTTGATTTGCTGATCATAAGCCACTGTGGCACGGCAGGACAAAGAGACCAAGATGTCACCTCCAACCACGTGAAATACATGTTCACGCGGATGGTATCGCCAATGACATCAAGACATTTGTCAACAAATGCTTGCACTGCCAATCGACTAAAGGCCAAATACGAGTAACTGGAGCGCAGGCTCACACGCTGCACGCGAGTAGGCCTAACGAAATTCTGCATTTCGATTACCTCTACATGTCAGAGGGCGAACAAAACTGAAAGTACATTCTTATCCTTAAGAATGACTTTAGCAGTTTTGTTTGGCTGGTCAAAACCCGCAACTGTGACACGGGCAGTGTGGTGACAGCTCTGGAGGATTGGATTACCAACTTCGGAGCTCCAAAGACATGGGTCTCAGGTCAAGGCAGTCGCTTCGAAAACGAAGTGATGGCAAAGCTCGCGGCTGCACTCGCAAAGAGGCATCACTTCACCCCAGCCTATCATTCTCAAAGCAATGGGTTGGTAGAATTGGTGTGCCGCGAGACTACCCGCGACTGTCGGGCGTTGCTATCCGAAAGCAAGCTCGGACCAAAGGTCTGGCCAAAGTTCACTAACATTATCCAAAGTGTTTTGACCAACTCTAAGACCTCCAATCTTGGCGAGGAGCCCGCCCCGATCACAGCATTCACAATGATTCCGCCAATGAACCCATTGGCGGAACTGCTCCCAGCCGACATGGCGAGTACAGAGCTAAAAACTCTGTCTATCGCCAAGGCGGCACACTGGCAGTTGATCGAATTTGAGAATATCCACGATGCCATCCATGACATGCATCGGCGTGTACCTGCGGTCTCTCAAGCAAAGAGAGCTACAGGGATTGAGCGGCACAATAAGGCGAAAAATGTCACCGCCGTCAACTTTGATGTCGGTGATTTCGTCCTTATTGGTTGCCCTCAACCACAAAAGGCGAATAAGCTCATGAGCTGTGCACAGTCACATGGACTGGGCCAGAAAGAGTGCTAGGGTTTATTACGCCTCTTGTTTCTAGAATTCGAAACCTAGTGGACGGAAAGGTAAGGGACATCCATGTGTCGCGCCTGAAGTTCTACAACTCAGCCACAATGGATGTTACTAAGGAGCTCAAAGAGTACCTCACTTATTAATCAAAAATCCCTCTACCTAGTAGAGGATTTTAAGGAAGTGCGACGGTCAAATCGTCGAAAGTTTGAAGTGTTGGTAATCTGGGTCGGATTCCCGGGTGAGGACACTTGGGAGGAGCGCAAAGTCCTTGCTGCGGATGTAACGGTACGGCTCCTAGAATGTTTTATTTCCACTGAGAAGGACACCGTGACCACAGCCGCGCTTAAGCAAGTCCAGAGCCTTCTCAAGAAGACTGTCGAACAGCGTAAATAACCTCTTTATGTAGTAGCTCTAGTACTATCTCCAAGGTGTGCTAAAGCACTTTAAGAATTCCCAATGGGCAAGCAAGCGCCCGAATATCCAAGGATATTCGGGTAAGATTGCCAGCACAATCTAGAACGCGTTGCAACAACGTGGGCCATCAACTCTGGATCCTATGACAATTCAACAGAGTGTTGGCGAAAGTGTCTTCTACAACAAAGTGGAAATGTTTACTGCCTTGCACACCTACCCAGTTTATTTGACAAGCGTAAACCACAAGCCACATTCCTAGTGGGAGTGGTACCTGCTAGGACACAAGGGGTCTCACCTAAGACAAAGTGGTGAACGGAAAGAAGGTTAGTCAACACCTACAGACCACAGATTTTGAGCCACAGTGTTTGAGCAAGCTTGTCAAACAACTGCAAAAAGGACATAACCCTGAGATATGTGAATAGTGCTGCTAACAATAACCTCACATTGTCGCTAGCTTTAGACTAGCGCTTCACTAATCCCAGCTAGCTGGAGGCACTGATGTACTGGTATCGTGTAAGCACGCCCAAGCGTTTTGTTTACAGTGATGTCATCGATGACATCACTGCTAACATCGGCTCGCGTGCCCAGAATCACTCACCGTGATCGCGCAAATTGACCGAGTTTCATGCGGTCTCATACATTACTCATATACAGTGCAATGAGCGCAGTAATCGACCGCCAAACAATAAACTCGGGTGAGTACATTACGCACTCACCTTAGGCCTCGAGAGGAGATGGGTACCGGCGTCAACACTGGTTCATTTTCCTCTCGGGCGAGCCAATATACTTGCAGTAGCCTAGCACTAACCCATCTCTCTCTCTAACCTGTCTGAGCACGCGCCTCTTCTACTCGGTGCTCAACAATTCCTGAGAGATGCAAGTCGGCCGACTGTACCGCTCTCAGTGCGTCTCTTTCAAATTGCAGTTTTACCATGGTTGCAGCCAAAAAGATCATAAAGATCGTTCTCTCCTTTATTTTTTTTGAAAAACGTTTTTTAAATAATACGCTGCACTCAGACTTTCTACGAAAGTAGGAGACCGGGGGCAGGGGCAACTAGACTAGTTCTCAGACGAGTCCTACTACAGCTTAGCATTTTGGCATTAGCGCAGATGAGTGAGACGTTAATAATTTGACGTATCTTTCTTCGGCGGGAGCCCGGAGATTGGTTAGATCTGCTTGCCCTGATCTTTGAAAACTGTGCTGCAGCTTTCTTTGCTTCAGGGCGCCCTGAATAGGCGCCTATTGATCCATACACTTCCGTGCCAAATGGACAGAACTGCTAATCGCTTTTCCAAGTGATCTATTTATCTGTGTAGAGCACAAGGGCGACTTGTTGTTCTCGCTTGAAGAAGTCAGCGGTCTTGGTATTCTCGGCGCTGATCGCAGCAGCGCCGGGGGTCTTGCAGCTCGAGATGACAACAGCGCTTGACTTTCCGTTGTCTGGGATGGCTACTTGCACGGTAAAGCCGAATGTTGCAGACCTGTAGCCCGGCTCGCTGCAGCCTGCCTACGATGTGAAATAAACGTCGCCGGCGCGGTCAGCGTCCGGCAGGAGGCCATCTTCCTCGAGGCGCGTGGGAATGCCGCTCTCGAGCAAGGCCTCATCGCTTGTTGCGACGGCGATGTTGTTGTGACGCGGGATGCGGCCGTATCCCGTGCTACAATTGGCAAGGGAGTGTCAGCCAAAGAGGTCCATATGCTTCCCGCAGGTGTAACAGAAAGGAGCGCTGCCTTCGGCATCCACGTCGTAGAAGGCAGCGCCGAGCCAGACTTGCATCCACAGGCACCAGGTGGATGAGGGGAGCCCGTGCTGACCAGGCAGGATAATGTGCTATGCGAAAGCTTCTGGAGTAGAGATGGACTTCAAGTTGGAGATCTTAGTCTGCTCCTCGATAGAAAGGGTGCAAGGTTCGGCCGCATCTGAAGGTCCGAACTTTGCAGCCCTCCTCTTCTGGACTTCCTTGGAGATGGTCGACTAATTGCGTCCAGAGTGTCGCAAGGGAGAGGGGACGGGCAGGTCGTTGAAGGGCGCCACGACTTGCTCTTCGCATAGGGAGGAGTGAAGAGGTGTGAGGTTCGATGTCATAAGAGAGGCAGGGCGCTGGCGCTGAAGCCTGGCAAAAGCGTGCAGTGTCAGCCTTCTAGCCTACATATGATGGGATGGCGACGATGAGGGCAGGAATGAGGCGAAGAACTCCGTCCTCACGGTCTAGGGAGGCCTGGACGTGCGCTTCTGGAGTGAGTCTGAAGATTTCCGGCAGGAGGTGGTCTGTCCAGGTAACTTACCGCGTGTCTTACTCGTCGAGCAGAGGCGTCGTCTGATCGGGCGGAGTCGCGCAAAACATGTGGACGATTTGGACGACCGACGCGCATATTCGATGCATCTCCGTCGAAATGTGCGGGTATTCCATGTCGAAGAACGCGGATAGAAGGTCGTGAAAGATGGCCATTCGCTCGCCGAGGAAGCCTGGGGCGAAGACGTCGCTTCCGATGGGCGCGCCAAGTACTTTGACGGCAGACACTGGTTGGAATATGCCAGAGTCCGGCGGGATTTTTCCGTGAGGAAGGGGGAAGGAGAGCGGCGCGAGGAGGATGCGATTGTCCTGCGGGGACTAGTGCGGCCTCCAGAGCTTCTCTTGATCAACAGCGGGATAGCAGAGCTTTTAGTGTTTGATCTCAAGGTGGTTGCCTAGGGTGACGCCGACGCCATTTAGAGTGGTTGTAGCTTTGAATAGCTCAGAAGTCGGGGCAATGATTGTGCTGTCGTCGGCGCACCAGACGTTCAAGTCTAGGTCAGAAATCTCTTGAAGCTCGTCAGTGAGGGCTGGATGACAAGCGAGAAGAGGAAAAGGCCTAGAGGATCGCCTTTCTGCTCCCCTTGATGCGAGCGCTATGCACCTTTCCCTGCAACAAGCCAGGGGGCGCAGCCGTAGACCATGTAGACGTATCGAGCGATGCCAGGGGCGTGTATAATTACAGCGTTCAAAATCTTCTGCCTGTAAACATCATTAAAAGAATTACGGGCGTCTGTAAAAAGAGCAGCCCTACCAGGATCCCAGCCATGCATTGAAAACGCTTCGCGAAAGGCGTGAATTGCGACCTCTGTGCCGGCAGGTACGCCGTCGGAAATCTGGTGCGGAGAGAACTACTTCGCTCCGCACCAGATTTCCAACGGCGTCCCTGCCAGGAAAAGTTTGTTTCATTGGACAACATGAGACTGGGCGAAGAACTACGGTACCTCTGGAGATAAATCTGTACTTTCCATCTGGCTTCGATAACGCGAGGAGAGTGGCCCAGTGAGCGACTCTCCTCGCGTGCTCGAAGCCGATTGGCAAGTACATACTGGCAGGCATGGTACTTGGCAGCCTCGGCCCTAGATCCACCCTCAGAAATGAGGCAGACGAAGTCACGGAGGGCGGAACGCCATTAATGGTCGCGCATTTCTCCCTTGCGCCGGGGAACGAGGAGCTTCAGGCGCGGCAAAGGAATTCCGTCCGGGCCTGCCGCAGAGTGATCATTCATCTTGCGTAGCACTCCCTTCATAAGTTTCCGACGACGGTGTGGTAGCGGTGGGAAGTGAGGACGGCGGAAGGCTAGCGACGGGTGCACGCTGCGGGTGAAAGGCGCGGATGGCTGCGATAATGTCCTCGTATTCCAATTCTGCTGACCTGGAATGCATGAGGAAGCGGAGAGAGCGGCGGTATTGAGTGACTTGGGAAATGTCACGCGCTCTCTCCGTGCGCTTGTCCGCAGCTGCTTGATCTCGAATCTGCTTGGACAGGGCGACAGGATGGCGCTACAGCCAATCTTGCTCAGATTTGGCAGCGTCGACAGCCTCATGCCAGAGATGAACCATGGCGTCGCCGCCTGCCGCAGTGCGCGTGAAGCGTGCGCGCAGAGCGGCAGATTCAAGTGCATTGTTGTCCCCTCGCCCTGCCTCACCCTGGTAGAGCCGCCTGGTCACGGCGAGTGTGAGCAGTTCTCTCTCTTGGAGGGTAGCCGTTGTGAATTGAGCGTCAGCGCCCTGCGCGCGTGCAAGTCCTGCACATATGGTTAGGGAGACAATGTGGAAAGCCCGCTAATCCTCGAGGCATTCCCTAGGGATGCGGGAGATGACACGTGTGCATTAATGCCTACACTTGCACATTTCCTCAATAGATGGGCGCGGACGCGGAGAAGAAGTGGGAGTGGCGGCTGGGGAGATGGGGTTGGCGTGAAGAGAAGGGGTTTGATTTTTATTGCCGTGGCGGTAGACTTTGGCATCTTTGACAGATAGCGTAGTGGATGGGGATTCGCTCGGCCTGCATGGAGAGCCCGGCTCACAGTCGAGGAGCCAGCGTCGCTCAAAAGGGTCCCTCGGCTGTGTGCCAGGGGCGTTTTTGCGAAGGGCGACGCATGTAGGGCAGAACCGCCAGCCTGCGCCGGCGTTCCGCCATGGATTCGAGACGACCGACGTCTGCGGCGAGGGCGCGTGGGTTTCGCGGAGAGCTCACTGGGAGGAGGGCGGAGCGCAGAAATTCATAGTGGTAGATGACGTGAGTTCGCCAAGTGCGCAGGTTGACTTGCGGCGCGGGCCTGGACTGCAGGCCTCCCTGTTCGCGGAACATGCCGGCCATGGGCAAGGAAAGCACGCGTAGTCTACCGATAGGGCTGGGGGAAGCCTAGGAGGGCCTCGCGCGGCGGGAAGTGGCCGAGGAGGAGGGTGGGGGATAAGAAATGGAGCTGGGGTGCCTTGTTCTTGATCTTGGGCTTGATCTTGTTCTTGTTTATGAATCTTCTGCGCGCTAAGAGGAAGATCCGAAGCCTCGCCGGGCCTCGGTTCTCTCATTACCCCCTTTGGGTTGCCCATGTGGACCGCGCTCCGCATTATGCTGCTGCGCGGAGATAGAGAGAGTGTTAGTCAAGAAGGACCCCCAGGTTCTGCCTTGCCGCGGGTGCCACCTGCCCATCAGCGTGAAGGCAAGCAGGAAAAGATTTATCGCTCATACAGGAGCCTGGTGGCGCAGCCGGGATTTTTCGGTCGGAGACTTGCAAGGTATATCCAGACGGCGCTTACCTGAGAGAAGGATAGGGGGAGAGAAAGGGTGAGGTAGAATCGAGGAAGAATACGCAAAGTTACGAGGACGCAGGAGACTCTTCACGCATGGATTCGTCGTCTTTGGGGGATGGGGCGGTGCGTTGTTTTGGTCCGCCAACGTTTGAGGCCGAAGCGGAGATGTGACGCTCCATGAAGGCTCGGAAACAGGTGGCAGAAAGGGAATTAGTTGCCTAGGCGCCACGTTTGGGGCCGCTGAGCCGGCGGGTGCCTTGGGTTGTGTCGAGAAGCTATTAGCTGGACTGCCGCTCGGAGCGGGGTGCGGGGAATGCGAGCCATTGAAGGCCGTAGGGGGTGCAGAGTATGTGATCGACTGCTTTGTCTGCGGCTGGACCCTCTTCGTGGGAGATGCAGTCGTTTTCGCGGCCGAAGCGAAATTGTGAGGGAGAGAAGAATGTATCGGTTAGAGGGTCCTGGACGAGGGAGAGAAGGGCCGCTTAAGTCGCCGCAGCAGAAAAGGAGGGCGCGCCGTCGGTGGGGCTGGTGCATGACGCGTTGCGGGATGCGTCAAGGCAGGAAGCGCTGTGAGCGGCAGCAGTGTTGGACTGATTCCGGTGGTGGAGGCGGTAAAGTCCTGGGGAGGGTCATCGGATGGGGACCCGACTTCATCCTCCGCGCGGTTGGCATCGATCGTGGCACAAGCTCGCGTGCCATCTCCTTCAGCAGCAGCGTCGGATACGCCCGGGATAGCGCGGAGATTCGTTACACATGCGCGAAGCGCCACTACGCGAGCGCGTCGATCCTCGCGAAGGTTCGCCGAGGTCGTGGAGGGGGCAAGGGCGTCTAGTTTTTCGGCGAATATCTCGCACAACCAGTGGAGAAAGGCAATGTCAGCGGCGGGAATTTAGACAGGGACCAAAGAGGCAAATAGGAAGCTCGGGCGGCCGCGTCCTATTTCTGCGAGCGTGTCGCGGAGCTCTTTTTCGACTGCTGTTTTTGACAGCTGTGTCGAAGAAGAGGGCGACGTATCTTCCTAGATAGCACGCAGGGTTAAAGACGCTTTGGTCTATGGTAGCGAATTCAAGGCCTGTAACGTGCGCGGCGCAGCGGAGAAGAGGGTCGAGGGTAGCTTGTCCGCCGAAGGAGAGAAAGTCCCCGTTGGCGTCTTTGTGGCCAATACAGTAGACTGCCCAACTGCTGTGCTGCGGGATGCGGGCGTCAAGAACATTTTGGCGAGGGTCGGTGGCAAAGGAGGATATATATAGCTCCTCGAGGGTGACGGCGGAGTCCTCGAAAGCGAATAAGTCGTTGCGGGTCTTGGGAACGTCGTCGCTGCCATGAAAGCGGAAGGATGCGCTGTCACTATCAGCGAGGCTAAGGACCTCCTCGCGGGAGGCCTAGTCTGCGAGTTTTCTTTTGCGAGCAAGAGAGGCTTACGAAGACTTGCGGGCCTTCTCTTTACGCTTGGCCTGCGCCTTGGCTTCCGCGACGCGCTTGCGCTCGCCATTCGCGGCGCGGGCGTAAAGGCACCTCTGGATGAAGGCTTTCGTCTGGAGGTTGGCGCCATGGCCGCTGCCCCATCCACCGCAACCTTCGTTGCGGGGTCCGCTCCCGTGGCCTCCGCTCTCATTAGAACCACCACTTCTGCAGCGTTACTTGCATGGGGACGGATTCCTCTATCACGGCCTCCGTCGACATCTGTGCGTCCATCCCGTACATCACTTCCATCATCCAGAGGTCCTCCGCTTGCGCCTCCGCCTGCGAGACCACGTCTATGGCGTCCGCCAATACCCACGCGCGTCTAGCAGGCGTCTAATACGACATGATCAGCGTTAGGGCGTCCTGCGCTGTCGCACACGTCGCCAGCGATGTCAAGACCAGCGGCGCCGAGAGCGCCGGTGGTGACAGAAGCGCCGAGGGCGCCTGTGGAGACGGCAACGCCGACGACGCAGGAGGTGTTGACCACGTATTTGGGAGCGTTGCAGAAGTCTCCTGCGCGTCCGCCGCGGTTGAAACGGGGGCTCTCGCCGCGGCGCGCGTAAGTGGCCCAACCATTATCAATGGGCATGTTCAGGTGTCGGGAGTTTTGTCGTTGAACGTATGTTTCACAAGCAAAGTTTTGTTCGGGCTGCCTTGGAAAAGTGTAAGCGTCTCTCCTTGGAAAAAAGGTGCTCGTTTTTACTTATTCCCAAAGAGACGCGAAGCTCCTGGTCATGCGCTTCGCGTCTCTGTGAGAATTAGTAAAACGGGTGCATTTTTTTGTTGGGTGGATACCTGCTCACGTATTTTGGTAAATAATAGGTGGTTGATTTTTGTACCGTCACAAAGCAGCTCCCAACTAATTGAGGAGCGAAATTGACTTTTACAAGCTAAGGCTATTCGCGGGGAACCCTTCTTGTGGATGCATCCTTTTCGTGCCTTCTTTCGTGCACAATTGTAGAAACATGGCATTCATAAAGAACAGTACTTCTCGCCCTCCAGTGCTTCGCCTGCTTCTGAGAGCGAGTGGGGATCAAGGAGGATTCGGCGGCGCGGCGAAGCGTTATGCCGTGTTGTCTTGCGGTTAACCAATGCCTTGCGCACCTCTTCTTTGCCACGCTATAACGTGGCTGAGCGGCGGGGTGCGAAGCGTTGATGGTTGCGGGCACGCCCCGACGGCGGACATTGTTGGCCGCAGTCAAAACTTCCGAGAGCAGTATACCGTTCTCTTATGAAAGCCGTGTTTGTACCCTGGTGCACGAAAGAAGGCACGAAAAGGATGCCAAATTTGAGTACCACCAAGTTTACAGAAGTACTCTTCCGAGTTTCTCGGAAGGGTACTTCGAAATATACTTCAGCGTGAACTTTTCAGATCCCTCTGAAGATTACAGCGAGGGTTAAGGCAGTTTCTGTTTTTAAAGACCAGACGAGTTCCTCTTGGCTTTAGAAAACGTTAACTGCGCTTCTTGTTCGGTAATGTTTTAGATCCCAAACTGGTTTGTATCTTCAGACAGAAACCTAAGCTTTAGCTTAGCCGGTTGTTAGTGAACCTCGATTGTTTTGTTTTGAGTAGGCAAAATGTGACGCTATTTATAATTATAATATAATATGTCTCTTGTACTGCGCCGGATGGAAGAATGAGCTTGGCGATGTTATAACTTCGTGCTATTGGCTCTTTCTCTCCTTCTACCCTAATTTTAGCTCTACTTCTCCTTTTACACCCCTTCGGAAACTTACTTGTTTCGCTGGTTTTGTCATCTCGTGGAGTATTTCACTGCCTTGCGCAGTGCAGGTTTTGATGGATAGCATATATTATTTAATATATATACTTTTGTTCCAGGCCAGCTATGCTTGTTTTCTTTGCAGGCTATCGATGTCTATCTGGCATTTAGTTATTCATCTCGCGTCCACAGCCATGCTTAGCTGGCTGAGTTGTGCTTGTTTTTATGATATAATATAGGTCGCTTTCCTATCATTAGGGCCTTTATAGTCCCAGCACCCTATGAGCCCAAGAAACCCCATCAAAAGCGATTTATATGATTTTTCACAGATGCAGTGCCATACAGTACGGCTGCAGCTGCGTTTTGGCTTTTGAATTTGATTCTGTGAGAGACCATTGCCTATTTGATTTGACTCTTCTTGGTGATGAATCGGAAGTGATTTTTGCATTAAGCGCCCTTGAGTTTTGTCGCGCTTGCCCCGCCTTAACTGTAGCTCATACGACATCTCCTTTGCCGTTGATCGAAGAGGCTGCGTACACGAGTCCGTGACGCGCGTCCACCAGCATTGAATTGGCCCAGATATCGCGCACTCTACGCTTTTCCGCGAGCTCGTGCTCAATATCCTTCGTCTTCTGTTTCCGGCGCTCTTTCCGAAGCTTCCTTTGCGACATACCAGCAATTGAAAGCAGCTGACTGGAGCTCGAATCTATCCGGAGCCATTTTCAATGCACTGGTATTCGATGCTCGTTCCGAACTGCTTTTTCTGGAAACTGCATCCAAGCTCTTCGTGTTCTTCTTTCGGTACTATGGGCTTGATGAAACCGCCCGATTTATTCTTCGGGATGATCACTGCATGGGTCTTTAAATCAAAATGCACCAGATCTTTGGTATAGGCGTGCACCAGAACACAGGCATGTACACGGAAAACGTTTATATCGCGTGTGGCAATCTGATTCCCGACCCGAGATCCTGGGTGACTTCTGTCGAATACGTGGGAGATTCGTACGTAAGTGTCAGATGGGTCTCCACTGTGGTACTTTCCGTCATCAATCGCCTTGTTCTCATCCACCATTTAGATAAGTTCTTGAACAGACAAGAAGTACGCAACGCACTGCTTTCCGTGTGTATCCACGCAGATATTGTGCTCCTCGACAAGCTCGTGCGTGTGACAGCTGTTGAGTGAGAAAATCATTTGCATTTTTTTTTCGTGTTGCTGCGCGGAGGATATTTGGTTTGCTCTTGCTTGTAGTTTCAGTATTTCCGACTTATTTCCTTGTGCATCCTCCTCTTATATACTCTGCCTTTCTATCCAAGAAGCGTTTTTGTCAGCGCTGCATTTGTACGACAGCGCAGAATCTATGATCCCCAGAGCCGTGTTTTTTGCGAGCTCTTGCGCGCGACTATTGTTTTAAGTCGTGTTTTATAGTCCAAGAGTTTAGATCGCTTTGTACATTTTACCCCGCTCAAGTATTTTGTCAGCGAGTCTGAGGACTGGTCTTGAGTCCCGACTTGCACAGGAAGAATATCCTTGTTATATTTCGTCTCTTTTATAAAGTGGTATTTGATTGTTATGTGCCTTATCTTTTTAAAACTGTGATTAGTGGAGGCCCAGGAAATGCTCGCGGAACAATCTTGTTCAACCACTGAAATCCCGGGACGGAGCCATTTAAAAGACCTATTTACCAACTATCTCCGGAATAAATGGATGAAGTTAAAAAGCAAGTTGACGAAATTCTGCAAAAAGGCTTCATTCGCCCAAGTACTAGCACCTGGGGTGGGTACGCCAGGCACTGATCTCGGACATGTCCGAGGACTTGTAGCTGGCACGTCGCAGTCTCCAACGCCACTTTCGATGGAGACGGAAACCAGAAAGCCCCCGACGAGCGACCGATCCCCGATCCAAACCACTAATACTCCTCTAGTCGGCGGTGACGCAGACAGCATACCACCCGAAGCTGAAAACAACCCAGACGGCGGGCCTGGGACGCAAGAGCTCCTTCCGTGCGGGCCGAAAGACTTCTTTTAGCGTACCTGCCTGCACTCCGACGGAGGATCGGTTCGTCACAGAGAACAGGGGCCGGAGCAAAAGGCGTGCGGTAACATTGGCCAGTGTCGCAAACACGTCACAACTCACCTCGAGGACAAACTCGTCCGGCTCTCTGCACACATGCCGGATTTGGATTCGGTTTCATGATGGCGGCATTGCGTAGTCTTTAAAGATCTGAAGACGGCAGGAGAACGAGGGCAGCCTCAGGACCGACTGGGTCCGTTCCTCTGATTGGCATGTGAACCAGGCGATGCATGCCTTGCCCACCTCAATCCGCAGACTTCGCTATCGGTAAGGACAATTATGAGAGCCCTAACGGGCCATAAAAAGGCAACGAGAGCTCACGGAATTCGAAGCGAGGGCCAGGGCACGAGTGTTCGCCCCTCAACCGGATCACGAGCACCCGAACACTGAAAACATTCTCCGTGCCCTCTTCTGGTCATCAAGGATGTTCGACTCTATCCCTCGCCAATGTCTTGTTCGCACGCGAAAGATGTACATGAGAAGGATACAATACTTCAAAACAGTTACGCCAGCATCGGAAGACTCCAACTCCCTGATCGACAACACATTCGCCAAAAGTGAGCAATTCTTAGCCTTCCCCAGAGTGTACGTCTTTCCTCAAGCCGTCCTTTGGTGTCTCTATCCGACGGGGAAGGATAAATAAGTGCAGACGTGGTAGAACTTATATCACGGCTAGAGCGAATCATGAGAAACCCGAAAGAAATATTATCTCTTTGATGGGATGCCCACGACGCAGCGCTGTACGCCTACCGCAAATCTTCGTGCACTGCACGTGCAGAGTGCGACACTGAGGAATAACGCGAGCGTGGATCAGAGAGGCAAAGATATTTCGCGGCAAAGGGATTCCACGGGCGTGCTGTGCTGTCCCTTATTTTCTCCCAGACTGCCGGTCTGTCCGACCCAGCGGTATTAGACAAGATCAGAGTGTTAAAGCCGGAGGTAGCCGAGCCTTCCGTACGCCAGCCTAGAGAAAATCTCTCCCCCGCACCAAACCTGTCGCGGAATTTATTTAATCTACGTGTCAAGCCGGTGGACGAGAAGTCCACGGCAGGGCCGGAATGGATGAAGGTACGACGCCTTCGAATGGTAGTGCGTAGAAAACCCGGTGCAAAGCGGGAATTCTGGGGTGTCTACCATGCGAAAGGTTTTTCAAATTTTCGCTGAAAGCAGAGTTTTTCCTTCTGTACCGGAGCTTTTAGCGTCGGCTCAAATGGTCGGCATATTAAAACATGCTAACGAAAACGTAAAAACGAACCTGGCATACGACCCGTTGCCATCGGGAACTTTAGTCGGAGACTATTTTCGGTGATCGTGCTTACAAAACCGTGCCTCAAGCCGAGCGGATATCTCAAGCCTCACCACACAGCACACGTAATGGCGGCCGGGACAGAAGTTCTCGTACACGCATTCCGCAGAAATTTGCACACACACAGTCGTTAACCCGGGAAGATAGCCATCAAGGCCGACGCGGATAAAGATTTCGACACGGCGCTTCGCGCAGCGTTCATGTGCCACGTATGAAAGCACACAGGCGCCGCGGCACCGTTGACGCACGCGCTCTATGAGACTCATCCGTATATTCCCGACGGCGGTACTCTACTTCGATCAGCCGAAAGCATCCAGCAAGGTGACCCCCTAGGTATGCTGCTTTTCGCGTTCGTCATTCAGCTCCTCATTGAAACGCTGAATGACGAGTGCAAACTAGACTTAATGGTCAGGTGCGCCGATGAAGGTATTATCATTAGCGACGTCAAGGAGGTGGAGAGGGCGAATCGCATATTGCTCCGGGACGGGCCGAAATACAATTTAAAACTTGCCAGAACGAAAGCTAGCGTATGGTGGACGATGACGGACTGCGCTGACCTGAGCGAAATATTTGACTGTCGCCTCGAAGAAGACCACCACTACCGTCTTCTCAGCAGTATTATAAGGCTCGCCATTAGGATTGGAATAGTTCGTAACATCTCTCCTCATAGAGAAGATATATAATTTCGACAACGTTCTCGAGTTCGTCAAGAGAATTGAAAGCGCTCAGTTGGCAATGCAGATTCACAAATCATGCCTGTCGGTAGTTTTATTGACCTACGAATTGATCACAACCCCACAAGCCTAGACTGAGACGACTGCTCACTTTCTCAATGAACAACAGGCTCGCTGGTTCGACAACCTTCTCCCGCCGTCCCAAAAATAAAAGCAATAGGGGAAGCAATGAAGCAGGAATAACTCTCACTCCGGTTCCAAGGCCGAGTACTTACCACCCCGTCCGACGCCGTCATCCCGGCGTACCTAGGCGCACGCTGAGACGCAGCCGCGCAGATATCCAAGCTTCCAGTCATACCGAACAAGACCGTGGCACTGGCGGAATAGGAAAGCTATGCCGCAGCCCACGCAGAAAAAATGAAACTGCGCCCGGACGGCGAAGAAGTCTGGAGCGTGCGAAAAATCATGGCCGAGTGTCGACAAAATATTTAACATTGCTTAAAGACACATGTTCGTGACTTCCGATCCCCCAGCTTCTGACCCGAGCCACCCAAGGCACTCGCAGACATCAGCGAAAGGCAACATGAGCAAAACGAGAAGCGGGACTCCCTGCAAGAGCCCAGGGCGTTAGAATTCTACTCTGTCTCGCTGAAAAAGTCGCCGATGGAAAACGAACTATTCCAGACCGCCGTCGCTTCGCAACTAGCTACCAGCACTTACGAAGAAGGGGCCCCGTGCGCAGCTTGCGGCTCACTGATGGACGCCAACAAAAAGCACCCGCTGTTGCAATGCAGCAGAGTTTAGATTGACTTAGCAACCTCTAGAAATGAGCGACACAACGACGGGCGGGATTTAATACATGAAATCTCTTCCAGTGCCCATCTCACGGCGAAGACAGACGTCAAGCACCACCTCCCAGACACCTACGGCATCCCAAACGAGGACCTCCGCGACGTCTAATTCTTTTATTTACACGCATGCAGCTAGGCTGTGAGAGAGAATCTAGCAGCGGCCATCGACATCACGGTCGTAGGACGAGTCACCAGCTACGGGCTAGGGAGACACGACAAATCCGCCGCGACTAAGTCCGAAGATGACAAGAGGGGAGAGTTCAAGTAGCGAGTTTTATACATCAACGCAGTATTGCTCATCCAGAATCTACCACCATGGGAGCCGCTTTTCGGATTCTGGCTTTTCGACGTCGATACGTACGGTGCTCTCGGCGGAGAGGCGCAGGCCATCGCCCAGAAGTTTGAGGAGGGCGGACATGTCACCAATGTCGGTAGGCCTATGCAAGCGCATTTATATGGAGTCCCTAAGCGTGGAAATTCACGGTGCTAACGCTAGAATTGCCAGGTCCAGGTCCAAGACTTTTTAGCGCCCCAGATTTATAGCTCCTAAAGCCACCCTGCAGAATACAGAGCCCCTTTCGCCTCGCCAAGACGTGGCCAGATCAATTTCGAAAGATGCCGACCGACCTACCCAGCTTACTGCCAGTGCCTCCCAAGAGGACCCGTCCGTCCTGGATCGAGCACATATACTTCCCAAAACGACTTCACCCGAGAAACTGCTGATATCCCTGGGGCAGCCCCCAAGAAGGCCGTGGACAACTGGTGTCGCATTTCTTGAGAAAATAAATCGCACTCGCGGAGCCGCTTTTGGCAGCGCGCAACCCGATCTAAGCATGTTTTCAGAAAGACTAGTGCCCTTTTGAGAAAAGGAAGAGGTTTTTTGTCCGACATGACCCCTTATCCAACTCAACAAGCTCCCCTAGAGCGGTTTTTGAGCGGAATTGCAGGGCTCCGTGTCGATGTGAGCGGTACTGCCGATTTTGCACAGCTGGATTGCGTCAGGTTATTCAGGAGTCTATTCTAATAGGTTGGTAAGGAAGGTTTATAAGAAACCTTCAGGCGTTGTAGCTCGTGCTTTGATAAGCTGATGGTGGTAGCCGCGATCAGGAAAAATCGCTATCTTCTTGGTCAGGGCTGAGAAACCCCCACGGCTGCGACAAAGGCTTACAGTGAGACGATAATTTCATAAACTGTCCGCGATAAATATCATAAATTTTATAAAAATGATTATATCACACACCTGTACCCGACAGAAAACGTCTCATTCCGCACATTAATTGACACTAACCGATACTGTACGTTTTACGACAATCCACGTGACATAAAACGTAGACCATCGACGTTTTTAATGTACACTGGAATGCGAAAAACGCGCCAAACCTTACACGGAAGCGCAGTTCGTGCGAAGTACGATATCGTCGGTGAAACACGATAGTTTCGTCGAAGCAATTACGATACTATCGTGTTTCACTGAGCGTGGTTAGAGGGGCGTGCGGCTCAATGTTAATTTTGGCGAGGCGCAGGCGAGCGCCTTCCTGGCGCTGCGTCTGTAAAAAAGGGTGCCGGAAAAAGGTACCAGAACTACCAGAAAAATAAAAGTTGAAAAACTTCTGGCATATTTTTCCAGCGGCAGGTCCACATTTTATTTTGCTCAGAATAGGCCGGTGCTTTTTATGCAATGCGTCTGGATTTGGTCCGTGGGTCATGCATTCCTCGACAAATCTTTTTGGACTTGCCATCGAAATGATGAGCTGTCAATTCGTGTCGACAAATTCCAGCCATCACTATCATTTTATGGAACATGACGTATTTGCTTGGTCCTAATTCCCTGTATTCATCGAGAAAACCGAACACTTGGAATGTACACACTTTTTCTTCGACTGTATCGAGGTGAATGTGAGGTTTATCACATAATATGTATAATATAATATATTATAATGTAATATTATA
>JAULCF010897897.1:0-50735 GCA_032361265.1 Devaleraea mollis | reverse complement strand
AAAAATCGTCGCCACCTTCCCCGTCCGCAGCTCCGCCGACTTCGTCAAACTCTCCTGCACCGAATCCCCCGCCATCAACGCCCCCAAAAGCACCATCGCCCCAACCGCCGCCCCCGCCAAAACCCCCAGATAAGCCGAACGGTAATGCCGAATCCCCTTCCAAATAAAACCAAAGCTCTTCACTGCCCGAAGTATAAGCACAGAAGCCCAAAGGGCAAACTATCGAGAGCGCGGCTCCCAGCCCGCTTGGTTCCTAAGACTTAAAATGCCACGTGCCTTGCCTTGAGGATCCTTGGCGAGTGAGGACTCCCTCCTTTTTAAGTCTGTCGATATGCCACGCCACACCGTGGCGGGTGATCCCTAAGGAATCAGCGAGCTGAACGACGGTGATCGCAGGGGTTTTCTTGATCATTTGAATCAGCCTTCTTCTCGTATCAGCCTTGTTCGAATCACTAAGTTTACCACTAGGTTTACCACTAGGTTTACCACTAGGTTTACCACTAGTTCTGGGAGTAGTCTGGACTAGCGGGAAATCGATTCTGAAAGCCTCTGGTTCTTGGTGGAACTTAGGTAAAGGAGAGCCGTTCTGAGTGCATTCTTGGATGATTTTTTCGATCCCTCGGCCCCAAGATTCGATCAGACCCGCAAGAGCGAGTGTGTTGGCGATTTCTGGATTCGGGGGACGTGACGGATGCTTCTTAAGCAGTGACTGAGTGGTCCAGCCTTGGGGGAGTTGGCCAGGGTTCCAGATGATCAGCTTATCCGCGTAAACACTGATCTGAATGGCTGCTCCACTTGCGTAATCCTTATGGGCGATGGCGTTGAGCACAGCTTCTCGAAGGGCTCGCGGAGGAAGTGGGAGCGTCTCGGTGCGCTGTATGCCCTCGTAATCGATGTGAGCCTTTAGATATTTCGTCTGGAGCAGATCGATACAGGTTTGGATTTGGGTCAATAAATCACCTCTGATTTCGTCTTGAAAGACGAGGTCGGCATTGCTTGAAAAGTAAGCGATTTTTACGAAGGCGTTCGCAACATATCGTTCAGGCTGGGGATGAAAGAGCAGAACCGCTGCACGTTTCAGCAGGCGGGCCTCGTGCAGATGGAGCTTATCGACGAGATCATGGTCAGAGACTTCTAGACTGGAGGCATCGAGGCGGAGACTTTTTACTGCGAGGTCGCGAAAGCGCTGGAGGGCGTGGGCTGAGAGATCCTTTGAAGAGATACCCGGGATGGGGACACTGTCCCAGTGCTTGCCTTGTTTTTTGAGCAGAAATTTATCGAGCGCAGCTCCACGCAATTCTTGCGTCGTGCTGCCGGAACGCAGGAAATAACGCCCTTTATAGCTGATCGGGTAGGGGTATGCCTCCACTGGGATCTCAATGAGCTGCTTACTCTCAACTCCGATCAGATTGACTTCGACAACCATCCCCAGAAGGTCGCGGATCTTGTTGGGCAGTTCTTCCAGAAGCTTGCTAGCGTTCTTTAAACCCAATGCGGCACCCTCATCCGTCCTGCCGATTACCAGCACCCCCCCTCCGCATTGGCAAAGGCTGAGATCCACTTGAGGTAGTCATCCTTCCAAGTTTGTTTCCATTCTGTGTTCTGTGATTCCATGGAGTTCTCCTTTCTTAGCAGGGCGTTAAGGGAGTCATTCATGACAATGAAATCCAGAACCGTCGATCACTTTCCCCACGCCAAAATCCCCAGCTCTTCATAATTTCCGCAGAGTATAAGAGTAATCTTCGATGTGGCAAGGTAGTCGCCTCGCCACCCTTATCAGAAAGATAAAGGGACTGCGCAGCCGCCATGGAGAGTGGCGCTTCCAGCCCACTTTTTTAGGTCGAGGGGACTGGGGTTGTGAAAGTGAGCTGGAAGCACCACTCTCCGTGCTCTTGAAGGTCTCTACCTTGCGGCAGACGCTTGCTCAAGGCCGCTGAGAAAGACCTCGGGAGACAAGAGCTCCGGCAGGATGATGACCTCAGCTTCTGGATCGGCTGGGGCGAGGATGTTTGTCGGAAGTGCGACGCGCCCGAAACGTTTCATCTCCTCTTCAATCGCTGGGTCACGCATCGTATTATCAGCTTTGATCATCATTACTTCTAGCTCCATGAGCCTGTCCCGCACCGTCTGATCACTAAAAACACGCTGCTCATTTGCTAGCACCGCGAGACTCCAATCAGTGGTGAACCTTAACAACACAATCTTCCCCTCAAGGCGGGCCTTTTCAAACGACCCTGTCTCCCATTTGCGCCACTCGATGCGATAAGGCGGAACGCAAACATCAGACCTCGGCTCGCCAAAGGGAGCATCCAAACGCACCCACATCACAGCCACCAGCGCGAGGAGGCTGGCGACGATGATGGGGAAGAGTTTCATCTGATCTATTTTTTACTCGCAGCGACCGCTTGCTCTAATGCCTCCAGGGCTTCTGCCGCACCAAAGACCTCAGGCATTTGGATCGCCGCGGCATCTGGATCAGCAGGGAAGATCAAATTCGTGGGTAAGCCCACCCGCCCATAGCGGCGCAGATCGACACTGATCGCGGGGATCCTCGCAGTGTTATCCGCTTTGATCAACATCACGTCGAGTTCCTTGAGACGCTCGAGAACTTTCTTATCTGAGAACACACGGCCCTCATTCGCTTTACAACTCAGTCACCAGTCGGCGGTGTAGTCGACCCAGACGATTCGTTTCTTAGGGCGGCTGAGTTCGATGATTCCGGGATACCATTCGTTCCACGCCAGGCCGGGCTTGGCGGGTTTGGCGGTGCTGAAGGCCCAGAACGTTCCGCCAAGTAGGAAGAGCGCAGAAAGTCCATAACCGGTCACCATGCGCTTCTTCTTACCAGTCATCAAGTTCCCCCAGCGACCATAGATGTAGCACCCGAGAGCGATTAAAATGAGCGCGAAGAGGAAGTAGTTAAAGTGATCTTCACCGACTAATTTCAGGTAGCTCTTCATGAAGAAGATCACCGTCGCAAAGACGAGGAATGACATGATCTGCTTAAAGCTCTCCATCCACGCACCGGGACGGGGGAGCTTTTTGATCAACTTAGGGAAGAAGGAGAGAACCACATAGGGCGAGGCGATACCCAAGCCAAAGACGGTGAAGATGAAGAAGGCCGTCAACTTATCCTGCGACAGCGCGAAGGTCATGACAGCACCTAGGAAAGGTCCTGAACATGGGGTCGCTATCAGAGTGGTCAACACTCCGGAGAAGAAGGAACCAGAATACCCTTTCTTGGCCTGCAACTCACCACCCACACTGGTCATGCCCGTGCCAATCTCGAAGAGGCCGTAGAGATTCAAGCCCATCACAAAAAGGAGAATGATGATGAAGCCGAGGAATCTCGGATTCGAGAGCTGCTGCCCCCAATCCAGTTCCAGCGAAATAATGACGCTCGAAAGAATCCACATCGTAACTAAGAGACCCAAGCCAAACACCATGCCGTGAATCTTAATCTTCCGCTCATCCTCGCCCGCCTGGGCCACGAAACCCATCACCTTCAGACCCAGAACTGGGAAGACACAGGGCATGAGATTCAAAATCAATCCACCGAGGAAAACGAGTGGTAAGGCGCTCCAAAACGTCACCTTCTTTTCCACCGCACCACCCAAAAGAACATAATCGGGGCGGGCCTCAGCATCATAAACCGCCAGACCAGCCTTACGGTCTTCAGGACTCGCAGGGACAAACGCGGAGACATGCTCACCTCCTGCACTGACGTCAGCATCAGGAGAGAGACTCGTATTAATGGAGATACTGCTAGGTCCATAGTCAGTCTGGAAGGTCAGCAAGCCAGTGAGCGAATCCTGCACTTTACCCGGATCGATGAAGAGCGCTTCATTACCCTCGTTCCGCGCTAATGTGAGTGAGAAACCACCCTTAATCTTCTCAACCTTCTGAGATGCCTGGGAGTCGATCTGTTGATCGTCCGAGAAAAAGTAGAGAGGCTCTTTCACCACCACTCCCTCTGGATGGAGAATCTTTAACGTGATCGTATTCTCCTTCTCCGTCGCGATCGGGCCCCATGCGGAGCCATCTTGAGGGAGTTCCCCCCCAGCCTTCGAGAAGAAGTCCTCATGCTTTGCAACGAAGATCGTTTCCTCTCCCGCTTGAACAGTGAAGGAAAACTCCTCGTCCCCCATGATGCAGGAGGCATCGCACTCCTGCCAATTAAAGGTCCCCTTAATGGTGTAATTCTTCCCTTTCTCAAGATCAGCGCTTGGATCAACCTGCGCCAGAAAAGTGACCTTCCCCTCATAGCCATAGCTCACTGCCTCCGAACC
Source organism: Devaleraea mollis (assembly GCA_032361265.1). NCBI lineage: Eukaryota > Rhodophyta > Florideophyceae > Palmariales > Palmariaceae > Devaleraea > Devaleraea mollis. The sequence goes on along the minus strand of JAULCF010897897.1, from coordinate 46,446 downwards.
CGTGGAGCTTGATTGAATCGCATGGGGACGAGGAAACATCAGCTCCCCCGCCTTGAAACCAGCGGGTAATTCCCAATCCACTGAAGGAGCGATTCCCAGTGTCCCCGCATTCTTATAATAAGCGTGGTAATGGGGCTGGAGATTCAGCGTGAAGGCGACACGGAAATAATCTCCGGGCTCGATCACAGAAGCCTCGGAGATGATCTCAGCAGTCGTCTTCTTCTGAAAAAGAGGATTCGCTGCGAAGGGATCCTGAGCCCCCGCAAAGAGAGCTAGGAAGAGCGGGAGGAAGAAAAAAGTAAGAACTCGAGGCATGATGGGATGACTTGGATTGTCCATTGGAGAGCGACGGGCGCGAGTTTCTTCCTCATTATTTTTACAAAGTTGGGCTCGCGCTCGACTGGCTGAGTTTTCAGAGCCCCGAAAGTGGAAATTTTGATTAATCTGATTACTGGTCCAAATCGGAAATCCATGCTGGAGCAAGGCCCTGCCTTCAGTGCAAGCTCCCGCCATGCGGCTCACAGTGCACGGAAAGCACTTCCATCTTGATGGAAGGCCGCACTTTTTGCGCACCGTCACTTATGGACCCTTTCCACCTGAATCGGGACATTCACCTGAAACGGATTTCCCCCGTATTCGGGTCGCGGGGTTCGACTCCATCCGGATTTACGGCTTACCGGGCACCGCACTCCTCGATTCCGCCGCCGCGCATGAGCTCGTCGTCATCGTGACCCACGCTTGGGGACACGGATGTGACTTCCTCGTCGACAATCCCTCGATCCTCGAAAATGCAAGGAGAGACCTGATCACTTGGCTCACCCAAAACGGAAGCCACCCCGGACTCGGCGCCGTCCTAGTCGGGAATGAAATCCCCTCCGACATGGCCCGCTGGATGACCCCCTGGAAGGTCAACCGCGCGCTCGATGGCCTCATCCGCGACGCTCAAAAAGCAGCACCCGACCTCCCCATCGGCTACTCCAACTTCCCCACCACGGAATACCTCGAGCCCCCCTCGGCCGACTTCACCGCCTTTAATATCTACCTGGAGGACCCCGCCGCCTTCGCCGGCTACCTCCCGCGCCTCCACCACATCGCAGGAGACCGCCCCGTCTACCTCACCGAGTTCGGAATGGACACCCAGCGCAACTCCGAGGAGGCCCAAGCCGAGCTTTTGCCAAAGGCCCTCCGCATGACTCGCGAGGCCGGACTTGCCGGCGCAACCCTCTACGCTTGGTCAGATCATTGGTTCAATAATGACCAAGTCATGAGCGATTGGTCCTTCGGCCTCATCCGCCGAGATGGCTCCGAAAAGCCCGCCCTCACCACACTTCGCGACACTCCCACTCCCCTCCCTCTCCCAGAAAACCCACCCCGCTTCTCCGTCATCGTCTGCACCCGTAATGGTGCTGACCGCCTCGCCTCCTGCCTCGCCGCTTGCCGCGCGGTGGACTACCCAGACTTCGAGATCATCGTCATCAATGACGGCTCTACTGATGAAACCGCCGCCCTTCTCGATGCCGAAAAAGGCATCCGCGTCTTCCACCTCGCCCCCTGCGGCCTCTCCGCTGCCCGGAACCACGGAGCAAAAGAAGCGACCGGCGAGATCCTAGCCTACACCGACGACGACTGCCAACCAGACGTCCAATGGCTCACCTGGCTTGCGAAGTCCTACACCGAGTCTAACTACGCGGCGATCGGCGGGCCAAACCTCGCCCCCCAACCCGATTCACTCAGCCTCGCCCTCACCACCGCTGCTCCCGGAGCCCCCACCCATGTCATGCTAGATGACACCACCGCCGAGCACCTCCCCGGCTGCCATCTTTCCGTTAAAAAATCCGCCTTTGAACAGATCAGAGGCTTTGACCCCATCTTCCGAACCGCTGGCGATGACGTCGACTTCTGCTGGCGCCTCCGCGATGCCGGATTCACCCTCGGATTCTCTGGCGCCTCCTTCGTCTGGCACCACCGCCGCGCCACCCCTTGGCGCTACCTCAAACAGCAAATGGGCTACGGTCACGCTGAAGCTCTCCTTTTCAAAAAACACCCTCACCGCTTCTCCGAAAATGGCGTCCGCTGGGAGGGCTTCGTTTATCAAGGAGGCGCCCTCGGCATCGAGCCCGGCGACTTTATCTACACCGGCCCCACCGGCGAGGCCCCCTACCAAATGCTCGCCAGCCTCCTGCGCCAACCGATGCGTGGACTCCATCCGCTCTTCAATTGCTTCTTTACCCAGCGCCTCCTCGCCATCCTCACCTGGCTCCAAGGCCACCTCCGTCAATGGTCCCGCAAGCGCCACGGCGGACCAGCGGGACGTGGAAAATGGCCCCCCATTCCGCAAGAAACCCAGATCAGCGACACCCTCACACTCCTCGGCTCAGAGGGTCAAAATCGCCATGAACTCTACCGCCTCCTCCTCGAAAGCGGGTGGGAAGGTTGTGAGGATCCCAACTTCGACCTCCAGCGCGGCGACTGTAAGCTCATCGCCGCCACTGAGCAAACCGGCACCCCTACCAACCGCACCTTTGTTGGCCTCAGCTCCCCCGCTCCAGATCTCACCACCCTTGCCGGGAAGGCCGGCTTTACAAAAGCTCCTCGCTGACATGCGCACCACTGACTTCCACTACGACCTCCCTCCAGAGCTGATCGCCTCCCGCCCGCTCGATGACCGCGCGGGCTCCCGCATGATGCTTGTCAACCGCGCCACCGGTGAGATTTCCCACCATCAATTTAGCGAGTTCGCCGAGCTTCTCCCGCCGGACCACCTCCTGGTTCTCAATGACACCAAGGTCATCCCCGCCCGCCTTTTTTCCAATGACGGAAAGATCGAGCTCGTCCGGACCAATGCCGCCGACCCGCACCATTGGTGGTGCCTCGTCCGCCCTGGAAAGAAAATGAAACCCGGCCGCACTGTCGTAGTCGGCGGCAGTACGGGAACCGTCTTACAGACCAACGAAAAAGGAGAACGCCTCATCAAATGGGACACTCCCCCAGACCTTGAAGAACACGGCCACCTCGCCCTCCCCCACTACATGGAGCGCGAACCGGACAAAGCGGACCGCGACCGCTATCAAACCGTCTACGCCAAAGAAGAAGGAGCGATCGCCGCACCCACCGCCGGCCTCCACTTCACGCCCGAGGTCCTCGCAGATCTCGACCACACCTTCCTCACCCTGCACGTCGGCGTCGGCACCTTCCGCCCCGTCAAAGCGGACGACCCACGTGATCACGACATGCACTCCGAGCACTACCACCTCAGCGAGGAAGCGGCCGGTAAAATGCAGGGTGCCAAAAAGATCGCCGCCGTCGGCACCACCGTGACCCGCGTCTTAGAACACCTCGTCCGCGACCGCGAAATCGCCGCCTGCTCCGGCGCCACCGACATCTTCATCTACCCGCCTTATCAGCTCAAAGCGGTCGATACCCTCCTCACCAACTTCCATCTCCCCTGCAGCACTCTCATGATGCTCGTCTCAGCCTTCGCCACCCGCGAGCTCATCATGGAAGCCTACGCCAAGGCCGTTGAAGAAAAATACCGCTTCTACTCCTACGGCGACTGCATGCTGATCATTTAGGAAAAGAGCAACGATCCCTTAACCATTCCTTCTCACCCACGTATCCAGTCCCTTCTCGAAACAGAATCGCCCCCCTTTCCTATGCTTGCCCTCTAGCCTTGGTCCCTTAGATTCTTGGCGTGCCTCTGGACCTCAATTCCTTCTTCACCGATCCTGACTGGCACCATCGTTTCGATGAGCACATTCTCGCACATGGGAAGAAGCTCTCCTCCCCCCGCTTTCTTACTGCGCTGAATCTGGAGCTTGTCGATGATGGCTACCTCCTCACAGGCCGCGCCGATGATCACGATGCGGAGATCAATCTCTGGCGCGAATCAGAAAGTCACTGGGCCTTCGATACCTCGTGCACCTGTGACGTTGGCTCATTTTGCCCACACGCTGCCGCGGCCCTCCTCCGCGCTTCACGGCCCAATACCCTCGCCCGCCTCCTGCGAGGTGGCGGGACCGCTGCTGCCGAGCTTGCCCCTGAAAGTAAGCCGCTCGAAGTCGTCCAAGACACAAAAACCTACGCCCCCGTCTTCCGCATCGAGGTCGCCGAGGAACCCGCCAGTAGTCGCGTGGTCCAGCTCCTTCTCCAGGCCCTTAAAATTAAGCAACGCGACACCTGGCTCGTGGCCCGCCCCATCGTCCGCTACGGCCCGCACGAATTCCCCCTCATCAAGACAAGCAGCGATTCGCCCGTCACCCGTGATAAGGCCGCTGAGTTCCGCGCCATCGAGCAACTCACCAAGCTCGCGCTCACCAATCTCGCCACAAATCCCACCTACCGCTTCCTCCTCTCACTGGCGAAGAAGCAATCCTCAGAACTCTCTGTCGAAGGTTGTTGGTTTCCAGATCCCCACCTCACCACGCCCGCGATGTATTGGCCGTGGTTCCGCGCGAAGGCGGGAACGATGCTCACCGAAAGAGGCTGGGAAGTCGCGATTGAGGCCAACTTCGGGCATGACGTTCACGAGCTGACGGATGAGGAATTAAGGGCCTCTCTCGAGCCCGCCCCCGGCGGTTGGTTTAAGCTCTCAGTCGGGATCGATATTGACGACCAGCGCCTCGACCTCCTCCCCATTCTGACCGCCCTCCTCGACGGCGACACCATCGACCAACTTCACGAACTCGATGACGACGAGCCCCACCTCGTCTACCTCCCGAGCGGCGGCGCTTTACAGGTCCCCGCCGGTCGCCTCCGCACTATTCTACATCACCTCGCCGCCCTCACCGATCCCAAGGCACCGTCCCTCCACCCCATCGACGCCGCCACTCTCCTCGAGGCCGGGGCCCTCCCCATCGATCCCCCCGCCGAACTCAAAAACCTCCGCGCACGACTCCAAGCCAAGGAAATCAAAGCCGAAGAATTCATCGCTCCCGCAGGCCTCCAGGCCGAGCTCCGTGACTACCAGAAAACCGGCACCGAGTGGCTCCAATTTCTAGCCCAACACGAGCTGAATGGTATCCTCGCCGATGACATGGGCCTTGGAAAAACCCTCCAGACTCTCACTCATATTCTCAGCATGAAGAATGGTGGGAGCACCAGCCCCACCCTCATTGTCGCTCCTACCTCGGTCGTCCCCAACTGGTTCGCCGAAGCTAAAAAATTCACGCCCTCACTCAAAGGCATCATCCTCCACGGTCCTCAGCGCAAAAAACTCTATCCCCACATCGCGCACGCCGACCTCGTCATCACCTCCTTTGCCCTCGTTCAACGCGACATTGAAGAGCTCAAAAAACACGAGTTCCAGCTCATTGTCCTCGACGAGGCGCAGCACATTAAAAACCCCTCAGCCAAGATCAGCCAAGCAGCCTGCGAACTCCGCGGCCGCCACCGCGTCTGCCTCTCCGGCACCCCAGTGGAAAATAACCTCGGCGAACTTTGGTCCCTCTTCCGCTTCCTTATGCCCGGCTTCCTCGGACCGCTGGAGCGCTTCCGCAAGAACTACCAGAACCCGATCGAGAAAGAAGACGATGAAGAGCGCCGCGAGTTCCTCCGCGCCCGCCTCGGTCCGCTCATCCTGCGCCGGACCAAAGACCAAGTCGCGACCGAGCTCCCGCCAAAAACGATCCTCGTTCACTCTGTCGATCTGAACTCAGCCCAGCGGGATCTTTACGAAACAGTCCGTGCCACCATGGATAAAAAAGTCCGTGACGCCATCAAAGCACGCGGCCTGGAGCAATCGCAGTTCGCAATCCTCGATGCCCTCCTCAAGCTGCGCCAAATCTGCTGCCACCCCCAACTCCTCAAGCTCACTACCGAGGAGGCACGGAAAGCGAAACGCTCTGCGAAATTAGAATACCTCTTCGAGCTTCTCGAGACCCTCTTCGCCGAGGGTCGGCGCGTTCTCCTCTTCTCCCAGTTCACCTCGATGCTCGCCATGATCGAGACCGAACTCAAGATCCGGCGCATCTCCTACTTAAAACTCACTGGCGAATCAAAGGACCGAGGCCAACTCGTAGAACACTTCCAGAACGAGAATATCCCCATCTTCCTCATCTCGCTCAAGGCCGGCGGAACCGGCCTTAACCTCACCGCCGCCGATAGCGTGATCCACTTCGACCCCTGGTGGAATCCTGCCGCTGAGAACCAAGCGACCGACCGCGCCTACCGGATCGGCCAAGACAAGCCCGTCTTCGTCCACAAACTTATCTGCAGCGGTACTGTCGAGGACCGCATCCACCAACTGCAGCAGAAGAAATCTCTCCTCGCAGACTCCCTCCTCTCCGGCGCCGCAAAATCCACACCGGATGCTGAGTCCCTCCGTGAGCTCCTCAAGCCCCTCGCTTGATCCCCTTTTTCGTCGCTTCTCAAAACCCTCAACGCTACCGTCACGCCGTGCCCTCCCCTTCAAACGATCCCCTTCACGGAATCAAGCTCGAACAGATGCTCACTCAACTGGAGGAGAAATACGGCTGGGATGAACTTGCAGATCGTATCCGCATTCGCTGCTTCGCGAATAATCCATCTCTCAAGTCCTGCCTCAATTTCCTCCGCAAGACGCCATGGGCCCGTAATAAGGTGGAAATTCTCTATCGAGAGACCTTTTGCTAAGTATCGTTGCGGCGCGGACTACAGCGCGCTTGGATCATCTTCTGCAGCTTGAGGGGAGGAATTCCGTAGAATCCCTTCATCTCGGTAGAAAAGTGCGAGTAGTGGCGGAAGCCCAAATCTTCAGCAATCGTGTGCAGGTTCCCCCCTTCTTGTATCATCCTCCGAGCTAAGACGGCCCGATATTGACGAAAGAAGTTTTTTGGCTTCATTCCTACGGCTTTATCGAGAGCATTCTCGAAGTCGCGGACGCTCAGGCCGAACCTTTCGGCCACGCCGTTGACCATAAAGCCCTCGTCGTAGGCGATTTCTAGGACGTCGCGCCCTTCGCTGTCCACGACGTGATCTCCCTTACGGACGAAGAATGAGTTTGAACTACGCTCTGTGTTGATCATGATGGTGACTGTTACTTCTTAAAGATACCCGGATTGACAGCATATGCAATCTACATTTTTTACCTTTACCCTCTAAAAATCAGTTCTTTCCGACGATATGTCAGCATTCCTAACACACCTCAACACGACAGTTGCATGCAAAAACAGCCAAGGACAACAGATCGCAGCGAATGTCCTGCGACTGCGCCGCTACTCTGCAACATTCGAAATTTACAACCCCTTCAGCCTTCTGCAACTCTCTGAAGTTCTGCATAATTTTCAAATCAGGCTCGATGATCGTATCATTTATGCAGGTGATGCCATGGTCTCGAATTTAGTGAATACCGGAATCCTACTTATTTGTGAAGTCACTCTCAATGATGCGTGGTTGGACATCGACTTTCTCTCCGCCCGTGAAGACTCACTTTCATTAGGGGACCAGTTCTCCTCTTTTCTGACTGATTGGAAATCCGCAAATGAGGTGGACCCCGAATTTAAGCTCATCACCGCTGACCTCCAGAACCTCCTGGTTGGCCTTCAAAGGTGGATGGAACACGCGGATATTGGCCTTCGCACTTCCACCGCAGCAGAACTAAAAGAACTCGAGATTACCACCCTGACCAGTCTGGAAGGCCAACTGGCGGACCAGGTACACACCGCGATGACGGATTTCGAAGACGCGGCTCGTAAGGTGGCCCCTGAAGATCAAGCTGCTCATAAGTTCTATGTCCGACGACAAATCCACCCCTTAGTCCTATGTTCGCCATTCGCCTATCGAACGTTCTACAAGCCACTCGGCTACGCGGGAGACTATGAGATGGTAAACATGATGCTCCGCCCACCCTACGAAGGAGCCTCTCTTTTTGCCAAGTCAATCAATTGCGCCTTTCTGAAGACCCCCCCCGTCGAAGCGCACCGCAACCGGATTATTTATCTGAAGAACCTCCTTGCCGAGACCGCCGAAAAAGGAGGCGCGAAAAAAGCGCGCATCCTCAATCTAGGATGCGGGCCCGCCCACGAAATTCAGGCTTTTATCAAAGAATCCCCACTCAGCAGTCAGTGTGAATTTAATCTCCTCGACTTTAACGACGAAACCATCCGTTTTACTGGTGAGATTCTCAATGATCTAAAGAAGGTTCACGGTCGGGATAGTGAGGTGAACATGATCAAAAGATCGGTCCACCAGCTACTCAAACAAGCCAACACTGGAGATGCTGATATGGAGTGGGATGGATATGACCTTGTTTACTGCGCCGGTCTCTTCGATTACCTTTCCCAAAGAGTTTGCCGACGCCTCACCGATATTTTTTATAAGCTAGCAAAGCCCGGTGGGCGCGTCGTGGTCACCAATGTTTCGTCCACCAACCCAAGTATCGGTTGGATGGAATACCTCCTCGAATGGAATCTGGTTTATCGCAGCAAGGAGGAAATGTTAGATTTAGCACCCAGAATAGGCATGTCCCCTGAAGCCAACCTCATAGCCGACGAAACCGGAGTGAACCTCTTTTTAGAAATCGAAAAACCGGGAATTTCCAAAGGCCAATGAACACGCTCAAGTCCCAAGAGGACCTTAGACTGCAGTCCGAATTTGAACGTGGCGAAGTCTCAAACCTCACCACCCAACTCAGACGCACCGTTTTCTTCGGCTCCGCCTTTTCCCTTCTAGGGATTATTTTGGATCTCTTTGTCTATCCGGAACACCTCATTCCTTTCCTGATATGTCGCGTGATTGTCGTCATTCTCATGCTGCTCGTTCTGATTCCGATCAGATACAGGCAGACCATACTCCTCACCAGATTCTTGAGCCACCTGCTGGCTTTCCTGCCCATGCTCGCCATCGCTTTCATCATCGTCTATGCGCGCGATATGGAGTCACCTTACTACGCAGGTTTAAATCTCATCCTAGTTGGTAGCACACTCATCCTCCGTTGGCGTTTTATCGATAGCGTGATCAATGGCACTCTGTGTGTCTTTACCTTCCTTTCTCTCGTTCCCTTTCTCCCAGGAAATCCCGCGATCGTCGTCACTCATACCTTCTTGATCATCGTCACCGCCCTCTTTGCCTGTGCGGGAACCTTCTTCTATACCAGGCTCCGCTTTCAAGAGTTCCTCCTCCGCCACCAGCTGGATGAGAACCGTAAGGAACTTGAGGAAAATAACGCGCAACTTCAGGCTCTCGATGAAGCCAAAACACGGTTCTTTGCCAACATCAGCCACGAACTCCGGACTCCCTTGACCCTGATTCTGGGACCAGTGGAACAGCTTAAAACTCTGCCTTCTGTACAATCCGACCCAAAGGCCAGCAGCGCTCTGAAGACACTCTCTGAAAACGGCTTTCGCCTTCTCCGCCTCATCAATGACCTCCTCGACCTCGTTCGCCTTGATACAGGCGACGTTCCACTGCGCCCAGAAAATCTAGACCTCCCCAAGTTCCTTGACCTTCTCGGTGTCAGCCTTCGGCCCATGGCCGACACCAAGCAAGTCACCCTCGCTGTCGAAAGTAATCTGTGTCAACACCCAGTTGTTTACTACGACCGCGACCGCTTAGAAAAAATCGTTCTTAACCTCAGTATCAACGCCCTAAAATTCACCCCCGCAGGCGGCCAAGTTTCCTTGAGTCTGGACGAGGAAAACGAGCACTTTGTCCTCTCCGTTTCTGATACTGGAAAAGGAATGAGTGAAGACGATCTGAGCCGAATCTTCGAGCGATTCTGGCAAGCGGATGCCTCCTCAAAACGTAAGGCGCGTGGAACCGGGATCGGCCTCGCTTTAGTCAAAAGCCTCACGGAAAGTTTGAACGGAGAGATCGACGTACAATCAGAACCCGGAACTGGCACAACCTTCAAACTCCGCTTTCCAATAATTCTTTCTACCGGAGAAAAGGAGGCTATCGTCCCAGACGTTGTGTCTGATGAATTCGATGAGCTGCACGAAAAAGCCCGCCTTGCAGCCGCAAGCCCCGAACAACATCAGACCGCTCAAGCCGCTGGCCGGAATATCCCAATACGGGCCAACAACGGAAAAAGTCAGATTCTCGTGGTCGACGACGAATCCGGGATGCGCCAGTTCATCTCCTCCCAGCTCGCAGACTACAACATCCTCGAAGCTTCTGACGGCAAACAAGGTTGGGAAATCGCAAAACAACATCAGCCCGACCTCATCGTCCTAGATCTCATGATGCCAGAGATGGATGGCCTAGAAGTCTGCCGCCTCCTGCGGGATACCCCCGGGACCGCCCGGATCCCGATCGTCTTGGTCACCGCTCACGCCGGCGATGCACCACGACTAGAAGCCCTCACGGCCGGGGTGAATGACTTCCTCACCAAACCCTTTTCCTCCATCGAGCTCCAGGCCCGCATCCGTAACCTCCTCCTCGCAGGAAAATACGAGCGCGAACTCTCAGAGTCCAACAATGAGCTCTCGATCGCCATGGAGCAGCTAAAAGATAATGAAGAACAACTCGTCCGCGCCGAGAAGCTCTCATCACTCGGCCGCATGAGCGCGGGAATCGTCCACGAGGTTAACAATCCCCTCAATTACGCTAAAACCGCAATCCACATTCTTAAATCCTACCGCAAGCTCCTCCCAGAAGACGACCGAGAAGATTATGACGACACCATCGTAGACCTCAACGACGGCGTCCAACGGGTCATCGACATCATCACCGACCTTCGCTCATTCACCCGTGGAGATGAAACCACCCGCTGCCTCCTCCAACTCCATAAAGTCGTAGGAAACACCCGCAGACTCATGGGCGGTGAATTTAGCGGAGTGACGTTTAGCAGTGATATCCCGGAAAATCTGGAACTCATAGGAAATGACAACCAGCTTTGCCAAGCCTTCATCAACCTCATTCAAAACGCCCTCTACGCCGTCGCTGAGGCCACAGACCCCAAGGTCTCTCTCACCGCAAAACCCTCACCGGCTGGAGGTGTTCTCCTGGAGATCACTGACAACGGCACCGGGATCTCCGCTGAAAACAAAGCCAAGATCTTTGATCCCTTTTTCACCACTCGTGATGTCGGTGATGGCATGGGGCTCGGGCTCAGCCTCACCCTCCGTATCATCGAGGAACATCAGGGCAGAGTTCATGTCGAAAGCGAAGACGGACATGGAACCACTTTTGCACTCTACTTCCCCCCTCCTTCCTAGCATACTGCTCTTGACCATTGTTAATCAGTCGATTTTCACTTTAACAGCTTTGTTAGAATGAAAATCTGTTATATTTAAAAAGCAGAAAATTTATGAGCACACTCTCTCACGCGCCTCTTAAAGAAAATCTTCCCACCATTCTCTTTGTGGATGACGAAGAAAAGACCCGTAAGCACTTCAAACGCCTCTTCCAAAAGCAATTTAACATCCTCACTGCCGGAGATGGCATCGAAGCTCTCCAGGTTTTTCAGGGTGAAATCGATGCGATCTCGGTCATTGTCACGGATCAACGGATGCCTAACCAGACCGGAACCGAGTTCCTACAAAAAGCGGCTCTCATGAAGCCCGAGGTCGTTCGTATTTTATCCACCGCTTATGCGGACGTCGATGCCGCTATCGACTCAGTGAACAAAGGTGGGATTTACAGGTATATCACCAAACCTTGGGAAGTCCCAGAGCTTGAGGTCACCCTAAGCCGTGCCGTAGAACTCTATGAGCTTAAGGAAGAGCGGAATGCACTTCAGCAACAGAAACTCACAAGTCTTGAGAATCTCGCCGCCACGCAGCGCATACACTCCCTCGCCGCCCTCGCTGTTTTCCACAATACCGGAATCCGCCATGTTGCTAGAGCGCTCGAGACCCTCGTCCAGCTCGCCGATCAACAAGAAGGAACCCAAGTCGTCGTAAGTGGTGCCCCACAGTGGGATTCCATTTATGCTTGGCACCGACATTTTTTGGCCGTTGCTCATGCCGTTCTCCCGACTGACCTGACCACTGCCGCCGATCCCGATTCCTCGCAGCCCACTCCCATTGCTCCCATCCTCAAAGAAGCCACCGAGAGTGACTCCCGCTTCCTATGGAAGGAAGAGGGCCCTGGCACGATCACCTGGCCAGGATCCGCCTCCTACCTGCTGACACGAATCACAAAACTCTTTAAAGGAATTGGAGAAATCCTTTCCCAAGCCGAGACCCTCTCGGTCGTCGAAGCAGAATTTGGAATCGAGATCCACCTCTCAGCCCTCTCTCTGCAGCATGGTCTACAACCCCTCCTCAATCCTAACTTCCCCGATGGACCAGAAAAGAACAGAGCGATTCACCTCACGGCGGCCTTCCTAGAATGGTCCCACTACGGTGGCATCACCCAAATCCTCCCAAAACACGGGAGCCGAACAGTCACTCTCCGACTCAGTCTCAGCTCTCCCGGACCCGCGGGCGATCCATGGGGAAACCTCGTCTCCGACCTCATCGCAAACGACCTCTTCTGGCAAAGGCATCTCGAATAGATGAAGGACTACAAATAGAGATCAAACCAAGGGTGATTCCAAAGCAGCCAGTGTGCGTAGACACACGCACTCGCTGAGTATAGATCGCCTATCTTGTAGAAAGAAAACGATGAAGATGAGCTCCTGACGTCGTCTTACAAAATTATGCTTCATAAAATATTCCCTCTGAAAGCCCTCTTTGGTGCTGCCCTTCTCAGCCTCGGCCTCTTCGCCACTCAAAGTTTCTCCGACGAGAAAAAAAACCCGGCTCAAGCAGAAATACAGATGAAGAGAGCCTTCATCGACGGCACCGGCCAAGGCTGGAAAGAACTCACAGGTAAGGATTTCGTCAACGTCAACTGCAAGCCCGACACCTGGACCTGGGACGGCGGACATGCCTTCTGCACCGGCGACCCCGTCGGCGTCATTCGCATGGAAAAACCCATCAAAAACTTCGAGATGGTCTGTGAATGGATGCACAAGAAACACGCCGGAAACTCCGGAGTCTTCGCCTGGGCCAGCCAGACCTCGATTGATAAACTCACCGCGGGTCAAGGCCGTCTTCCTGATGGAATCGAGGTCCAGGTCCTCGACCTCGGCTACGAAACCAACTGGGAAAAAAATAAAGGAGTACTCTCCGACTGGTTCACCTCCCACGGCGATGTCTTCCCCACGGGCCCCGCCAAAATGGAGCCCTTTTTACCCATCGCGCCAAACGGCAAGCGCAGCTTCCCCACCAAGCGCCTCACCAAAGGGATCAACGAGTGGAACCACTACTACATCCGCGCCATCAACGGCGAGATCCGCCTTTGGGTCAACGGCGAGGAAGTCTCCGGCGGAACCAACTGCAACCCCGCAGAAGGCTACCTCTGCTTAGAGTCAGAAGGCTCACCCATCGAGTTTAAGAACATCCGCCTTCGCCTCCTGCCTTAGCCAAGACGCATCTAGACCAAGTCAAGCGGGTCATGGCAGTCCATCCCATGTGCCTTAGCGACCGGAGCACATGTCAATTTGCCCGCAAGGCAATTGACCCCACCCAGCAGAGCTGGACGACTTACACTTGCCGCAGTCAGCCCCTGATCAGCAATCATCGTAATCCAAGGATGAGTCACATTATTCAGAGCCTGAGTCGCAGTGCGGGCATAAGCGCCAGGCATATTTGCCACACAATAGTGTAAGACATTCTCCTCCACGTAGGTCGGATCATCATGGGTCGTAGGACGAGTGGTTTCAGAACAGCCCCCTTGGTCCACCGCAATATCAACAAAGACCGAACCAGGCTGCATCAAGCGTAACATCTTACGAGTAATCAACTTTGGCGCTGCCGCTCCAGGAACCAAAACCGCACCGATGACCAAATCAGCACGGGGAAGAAGCTCAGACAAGTTCGCCTCATTTGAAAACAGAGTGTGAGTTCCATCCATCGTGATATCCAGAAAGCGCATACGCTCAAAATCCACCTCAAGAATCGTAACATCTGCACCGACCCCGGCAGCCACCCGTGCCGCATTAATCCCCGCAGTTCCACCTCCGATCACCACGACACGACCAGGCGCAACCCCCGGAACACCCCCAAGGAGAACCCCCCGACCTCCACGATGACTTGCCAGGTGGTAGGAACCCACGATGGATGACATCCGCCCAGCAATCTCGCTCATCGGCTCAAGGAGAGGGAGATGACCATTTACCGAAATCGTCTCGTAGGCGATGGCGGTGCAGCCAGTCTCCATCAACTCCTTTGTCAGACTCTGACTCGCCGCGAGATGAAGATATGTGAAAAGCGTATGACTCTCATCCAGCATCCTTAGCTCGGATGACTGTGGCTCTTTCACTTTTACAATAAGATCTGCCGCCTTAAAAACCGCTTCCGCATCCGGTAACAACTCCGCCCCTGCCGCAAGATACTGCTCATCACCATAAGCAGAACCCTTGCCAGCTCCTGCTTGCACCACGACGCGGTGCCCTCGCTTCACAAGATCACAAGCATAGCTTGGAATCATTGAAACACGGTTTTCCTGCGCCTTAATTTCGGTCGGGATTCCTATTACCATGCTCATAAAATGAGCCTAAACCCCAAAACCGACCAGCATTAAAGAATCTATAATGGATCATTTTTGCGATCAGTCTCGTTTTTGACTTTCTGCAGCCTTTCCCTAACGCAACTCCTCAATCTTACGCAAAACATCATTGGCCTGAGTCTTAGGATTCACCGCTCGATCATGGTGCACGAGTCGTCCTTTTCGAAAAAGAAAAGTCTCACGCCGAGGCAAACTCTCAGGATGATCAACCCGGAAAGCATCGCAAATCGCCCCGGAAGTATCCGCCAAAAGCGGGAACGGAAGCGCGAATTTATCAGAGAACGCCCTCTGCTCCGCCACCGTATCCATCGACACACCGATAACTTGAATTTGATGCTCAGAAAGTGTCGCGAATGCAGACCGCAGCGACTTCACCTGCTTCACTCATCCAGGGGTATCCGCCTTCGGATAGAAAAACACGATAGACCAAGGCCCCGAGGTCTGAGACTTCAAGCTCACCTGCCGCCCCCATTGATCAGAGGCAGAAAGAGCCGGCGCCCGCCAACCCACAGCCTGTGGAACAACATCCCGATAAGTCGGACCACAAGCCGTCAGAAAAGCAGCAAAGCATAAGGAAACGAAAATCTTCATCACGGGTGATCATGACCAAAAATCTACCTCTTCGGAAAGATCATTTCTTTTCGCGGATTCTCCTCCATCCGCTTCATCCCCACCACAGTCAACCAAGAGATCACTCCCAAAATCAAAAACAACCCCAACCATCCTAGCACCGGCATCATCCATCCCGTCCGAGGAGCTTCATAAGCCGCCAGAGGAGGCGGACTCACTTCCTGCCTCTGACTCGGTTTTCTCGGAAGCTTCAGCTGCTTGATCACCAGACCCTCTCGCAACTTCCGCACCTCATCCACCACACTCCGACCAGCCCCAGGAACCTGCCCCGCCGCCATATCTCGAAACCAACGAAAGTAATCGACCGAAAAAAGCGCATGCAATTCACCATCAACAGTACGCTTCAACAGAATATCCTTGGGGGAAAAATTCACCACCTTGGACACCTCTCCAAGCTCTTCCACAAGACGCTGACATTGCTTCCCCAGACTACGGATGTCCTTTTCCTGTAACTCCTGAACAGAAAGCGTCTTCCCCGCAATCCAAGCACTTGTGACCCACGGACACCCATCCTCCTCATCCATTCCACCATCCATCACCTCTCGCAGACTTCCATGTTTCAGCGACCGGAGCTTCCCCAACGACTCCGTAAAAACACCCTCCCCAAAAAGACCAGCCAAAGACTCAGGAGACAACTGCAGGCGAGTCCGCACAAACTCCGCTCCCTCCTCCGTGACCACGTGTTGCACCAACGATTCAGTATTCTGATGGATCAGGTTCTCAACGCGGTATGGGCTAGGCATCACGACCCCCGACTCTCCTCCAATCGCTTCACCACCACCAGAAAAGCTTTCCAAAAAAGACAAGCGCCTCGCCTCCAGTAGACGGATCGGCCTCCCTCCGATACACTCCCCTCATGAACGACCTCCTCCAAGAAATCTCCCTACTCTCCTCCACCTCCGCCGCCCTCGACTGGGACCAAGAAACCGGTGCCCCCACCGGCTCCGTCAATTACCGCGCAAAACAAATCGCCTACCTCACCGGTAAAATCCACACCCTCCGCACCTCGTCCGAGTTCCAAGCAGGCCTCGCTACCCTAGATGGCCCCAACCAACGCGAACTTACCCACCAATACGAACGCGCCACCAAACTCCCCCAAGAACTCGTCGAACGTGAGTCCGAAACCGCCTCCCTCGCCAAAGCCGCCTGGGGCGACGCCCGCGAGAAGAACGAATTCAAGACCTTCGCCCCTCACCTCAATCAGCTCCTCAAGATCGCCCGTGAAAAGGCCGACCACTGGGGCTACGAAGACGAGCCCTACGATGCCCTCCTCTCCGAATACGAGCGCGGTGCCAAAACCCGTGAAGTGGCCACCCTCTTCGACTCGATCGATACCGACCTCGCCGAGATCGCCGCCGCCGCCGTCGAAAAATCCTCCTCCATCCCCGCCGACTTCCTCCACGGTCCCTGCCCCATCGCCGCCCAACAAACCCTCAACCGCGAAGTCGCCGCAGCCCTCGGATTCGACTTCAAAAATGGCCGTATCGACACCACCGCTCACCCCTTCTGCACCACCCTAGGGCCCCAAGACATCCGCCTCACCACCCGCTATGAGGACCACGACTTCGCCTCCTCCCTCTTTGGCGTCATGCACGAAACCGGACACGGCCTCTACGAGCAAGGCCTCCCCGCCTCCGACTTCCACCTCCCCTCCGGCCAAGCCGTCTCCCTCGGCATCCACGAATCACAATCCCGCCTCTGGGAAAACCACATCGGCCGCTCCCGCCCCTTCTGGGAAACATGGTATCCCCGCGCCCAAGAACTCTTCCCCCACCTTCGTCAGATTGATCTCGACCAATTCCTCCCCGCCGTCAACCGCTGCGCCTACTCCCCCATTCGCGTCGAGGCCGATGAAGCCACCTACGACCTCCACATCCTCCTCCGCTTCAAGCTCGAGCGCGCCCTCCTCGCCGGCGACCTAGAAGTCGCCGACGTCCCCGCCGCCTGGAATGCAACCTTTAAAAAACTCTTCGGCTTCCACCCTAAAAACGACACCGAAGGCTGCCTCCAAGACATCCACTGGTCCATGGGCGGCCTCGGCTACTTCCCCACCTACTCCCTCGGAAACATCAACGCCGCCCAACTCTTCCAAGCCGCCCAAAACGATCCTGCCGTCTCCACCGCCTTCGCAAAAGGCGACTTCCTCCCCCTCCTCGCCTGGATGCAAAAAAACATCCACGCCCACGGAGCCACCCTCTTTCCCCAGGACCTCATGGAAAAAGCCACCGGCTCCAAAACCGATCCAGCCCCCTATCTCCAACACCTCCGCAGCCGCTTTCATTCCTAAGTAAGCGGACCCGAGGCTTCCAATACCTAGATTCCTTTGCCAGTCCCAGTAAGGGCCGGCAAACTCTTGTGTTTCAAAATCTCAGACGCATCGGTCTCAGCTTCTCGATTTTGCGACACCGTTGTACTCAGAACATTCTGGTCTAAGCGGAATGGCACTCGGTTAAGGGGCCTAACCGTAAAATAACCGGTTCTGTGATGCTCCGCGACTCTCCCCGGCCTCTGCGGCTCTGCGGTAAAATCCCTCGATTCACTCTTAACCGGGCGCCATTCGGTCTAAGCGCTGTCTAACATGAGCCATTTCAAGAAACGCCGTTCGCACAAGACTACGGAAACGCTCGTAGCAGCATGTCTTTTTTTCCTGCTTACCTAGAAACAGGAAAACAGATCGCTTGCTCCAAAAAGTGAACATCGGCGACGCTCTCGTCCCCCAAAAAAAAATTCACCCGACAGCCCTCAAAAACCTGCTAAACTATCATCATGCCCCGCTTCCGGCCTCTCATCGTCTTACTTCTGACCCTCTCCCTCATCCCTCTTTTTCTCCCCTCCGAAAAGACCCAGAAGGCCCAAATTTCTCCCCACCCCATCGTAAAATCGCCCCCCTCCATCTCAGATTCCACGCCCTCCCTCCAAGTCCCACGCCCCTCTCTCACCTCCGCCTCCCAGCCCCACCTCACCCTCCCCCCTCTCGACCACCAGCCTCTCCTCCTTCAAGCTCAAGCTTTAGAGGCAAAAGGCCGCTACCGCTTCGCGACCTCTCGTGACACAGACATCGCCCCCCACCTCGGCGGCACCTGGACCACCACTGCCGACCGGGCCCGCTGGCACTACCACCTCCGCTCTGCCGAGGCTCACTCCCTCAACCTCGGCTTCTCCGAATTCCACCTCCCAAACGGCGCCCAGCTCACCCTCTCCGACCCCAGCGGCAAATCTGCCCCCCTCACTTTCACCGCCAGCGATAACGACCCCCACCAAGAACTCTGGACCCCCATCTTCCCCGGCGACCAGCTGGCGCTCACCCTCGACCTCCCTAAAAAGCTCGCCCCCGATCTCCGCCTCCGCCTCACCAAGGTCAACCACGGCTTCCGCGATAAAGCCCCCGCCAAGCTCCTCAAAGCCATCGGC
This sequence comes from Devaleraea mollis, assembly GCA_032361265.1. Lineage (NCBI taxonomy): Eukaryota > Rhodophyta > Florideophyceae > Palmariales > Palmariaceae > Devaleraea > Devaleraea mollis. Next base: position 27,933 of record JAULCF010897897.1, on the reverse strand, counting down.
GACTCCTCCTCCGGCTCTTGCAATATCGACGTCATCTGCGACCCCTCAGATGACCCCACCTTCGGCCCCCTCGTCGACCTCTACCGTGACCAGATCCGCTCCGTCGCCGCCTACACCATCGGCGGGATCGAGACCTGCTCAGGCGCCCTCATCAATAACACGCGCAACGACCTCACCCCCTTTTTCCTCACCGCCAACCACTGCGAAATCAGCACCCAAAACGCACCCTCCGTGGTCGTCTACTGGAACTTTGAAAATGCCTCCTGCCGGACTCCCGGCTCCTCAAATAGCGGGGCAAACGGAAATGGCGCCATCACCGACTTTAACACAGGCGCCATCTTTCGCGCCACCCGCTCCCAGTCCGACTTCTGCCTCATCGAGCTAGACGACCCCGTCACCCCCTCCTTCCAACCCTTCTACGCCGGCTGGGACCGCAGCGGCGATAATCCAAACTCCGTCATCGGAATCCACCACCCCGGCGTCTCTGAAAAACGCATCTCCTTCGAGCAAGATCCCACCCTCACCACCAACTATTACAGCAATTTTTCAGACTTCTCCGGCACCCACATCCGCGTCGCAGACTGGGACTTCGGCACCACCGAGGGTGGCTCCTCCGGCTCACCTCTCTTTGACGATACTGGAAAAATTATCGGCCAGCTCCACGGCGGAGACGCCGCCTGTGGAAACAACCTCCCCGACTGGTATGGCCGCCTCTCCCGCTCCTGGACCGATGGCGGCACTCCCGCCACCCAACTCTCCAACTGGCTTGATCCAGACAACTCCGCAACCCCATCCATCATCGGCATAAACAGCGATGAAATCCTCACCGTAACCGGCGGCAGCATCAGCGAAGGCGACAGCGGAAATACCACCATCCAAGCCACCATCACACTCAGTAGAGCCACCTCCGAAACAGTCACAGTCACCCTCATCACCGAGGCTGATAGCGCCACCTCTGATGACTTCACCGCCCTCTCCCAAGTCATCACCTTTCACCCAGGAGAAACCACCCAAGTCATCCCCATCTCCATCACCGGAGACACAACCCCCGAAGAACACGAGACCTTCCTCCTCCGCCTCCTTGATTCCCAAGGCGCCACCTCCTCCAGCCAAGTCGGCAAAGTCACCATCCTGAACGATGACTATATTCTCCCTGTCATCACCAGCGCCCTCAGCAGCGGAGCCTCCGCCAACAGCGCCTTCGAATACCGCATCATCGCTCAAAACACCCCGACCTCATTTAGCATCACCGGCCAACCCAACGGCATGAACATCGACTCCCTCACCGGCGTCATCACCTGGATTCCAGATGCACTCGGCACCCAAACAGTCAGTCTCATTGCCAGTAATCCCGCCGGCACGGACACCAAAAATCTCACTATCACCATCGTTTCCAACCTCCTCGCCACCGCCCTAGACCTCACCACCTCCTCCACCCTTTCGAATTCCTCCCCCGGCTGGTTCAGCCAAACCGCCACCACGACTGATGGAGTCGATGCCGCTCAAGCCGACCCCATCAGCGATGGTGGCAGCGCCTCCTTCTCGCTCCAGATCGACGGCCCGGACCTCCTCGACTTCCAGCTCAAGGTCAGCTCAGAACCCGGCTATGATTTCCTCACCATCGACCTCGATGGCATTGAAAAAGAATCCTTCTCAGGAGAGGTCGACTGGCAGCCCGCCGTCCTCTCCATCCCCCCCGGCCCACACACCATCACCTTCTCCTATATCAAAGACAGCACCACTACCGGAGGGGCTGATACCGCTTGGCTCGACTCCTTCACCCTCGCCAGCACCACCGGTAGGCCCGCCATCACCAGCCCCCGCTCTCTCGCCATCGATACCGCCACCCCCTTCTCCTACCCCATCACCTCCATCGCCCCAAATGCCACCTTCACAGTCACCAACCTTCCTCCCGGACTCAGCTTTGATGGGAACTCCACCCTCTCCGGAAGTGTCGCCACTCCAGGCATCTACCCCATCCAGATTCGCGCCGCTACCGCCACCAATGAGGACACAATCACCCTCTCTCTTCGTGTCCTCATCCCCGTTGGCCCCTCTGTAGAAATCACAAACCTCACCTGGATCCGTGAAGGCGCTAGCGTCTGGTTCGGCCAAGAAGACGTCTCCTTCGATGGCACCGACTCCGCCCGCTCCGGCGACATCAGTGACAGCGAAAGCTCCTCCATCTCCATTCAGATCACCGGCCCAGATCGCATGAGCTTTCACTGGAAAGTCAGCAGCGAGGAGGGCTTCGATGGACTCGCCTTCCTCCTCGATGGCCAAGTGGTCGGCGGCCTTCCGCCCATCTCCGGAGAAGTCGATTGGACTCCAGTCTTCGTCAACATTCCCAGCGGCGCCCACACCCTCACCTGGGAATACTCTAAAGATAACGCAGAAAGCACCGGCCTAGATATCGGCTGGGTCGATGACATTCGCCTCGCTAGTGGTCAACGCCCCCTGATCTGGACAAGTTCCCAATCCCTCCCCGCCGCCATCGCCGGTTCCACCACGCGCCTCCCTCTAGAGTTTATCAATGCAGATTCTTACACCTTCTCAGCCCTCCCCGCCTGGCTGACCTACCTAGAAGAATCCGGGGAACTCGTAGGCATCCCCCCGACTCCCGGAACCTACCCCATCACCGCCAGGGCCACTGGAGCTGGTGAGACCACCACGCGGACCTTCTCGCTCATCGTTGGCGGAAGATCACCCGCACTCTCCGCCGCGCTCGATCAACCGGACCTCATCACCATCACCAACACCGCTCCCAGCACAGCCCCATGGACCGTCATCACAGATGCCACCGCCACCGGAGGCTCCCTCGCCCAATCCGGCCAAATCGGGGATAACCAAACCAGCTCCCTCACCCTCCTCGTACAAGGCCCCGGGACTCTCCGCTTCCGCTGGAAGGTCAGCTCGGAAGACTCCTTTGACTTCCTCAGCTACACCCTCGACAATACCTTCCTCGCTCAGATCAGCGGTGAAGCTGAATGGGAGGAAATTGAAGTCCCCCTTACCCCCGGGACTCATCGAATCACCTGGACTTACACCACAGATGGCTCGAACTTCACCGGCTCAGACGCAGGCCGTCTCGACCGTATCACCCTCACCGGCTTCGCCCATTTTCTCACCGACTCTGGTCTCGATCACACAGAAGTCCTCCCCACGGATGACCCCGATGGCAACGGCTTCTCGCTCTTCCATGAATATGCCTTCCTTCAAGAACCCGGCTCTCCCGCAACCCGCGACCTCCTCACCTTCACCACCACCCCAGGAACAGCCCAGTTTCACTTCCTAGCCCTCCCCCCAAATTCCGGGATCTCATACTTCCTCGAAACCAGCACCACCCTTTCTGGCCCCCGATGGACCCGCCTCCCCGGCACCCTCCAAGTCACCCCACTCTCAGAATCTGCTCAATACTCTCAAGCCACCCCGTTTCCTTCTCCTGACCATAAAGCACTCTTCTACCGCATCCGTGCCCGCTTTGAATAAGAGTGCCCGGACGACTGCTCACGCAGCCCTCTCAGCTCCGGACCACTCCCTGCGCTAAGACTCCTCGCGGTATACCAAGACGAGCTCATCGAGCTTCTTCTTGGTCAGGAACTTCCAAACCGAGGGTTGATAGCGCCCCGAACGACAATCCTGTGAGACGGCCATCAGCGCTTCTGAGCCGAATTTTTCAGAAATCCAACTCAGAAACATTCCCGATTCGGGTCCCCCATCGAGGCACTTACTCCGGTCTGACTTTTTAGGCCGCTCACCCATCAACATAGATTCCATTCCGGTCGCAAACCACCGAGGAGCGCTCACAGGGTAACTTTGAAGAGTAGAGATCAAGCGCCTCTTAAGCCAATCTCGCGCCTCCTCTGCCGACATCTCACCGGGTTCTCCTGACTTCACCTCAAAAACGCGCGGCGTTTTCAGATCATGGGCTAGGCCCAACTGCACCGAAAGCGGGAGCCACTCGCCAAAGAAAGTCCGGCGGATCACTGAGATCTCATCCCGGAGATCCGGGTGATCTTGAAAGTCGGCTTTAAAAGTCAGAGTAATTTTTTTACCCGTCGCAGGCAGTGTGACCTCGCGAGATTCGACATACTGAGGCAGCAATAACGGCTCACTCAAGGTCACCTCATGGAGAATCAGCGGATCATCCTGAGGCCCGGATGCCCGGATCCGGGCAAACCTCGTTCCCTCAGGAACCGTCACCGTAGCAAGACCCCCGAAAAATTCTGTCACACGGTCCCACTCTTTCCCATCTGCCGAGAGTTCCAGAACCCCATCGGCGAGCATGCCGGAATCCGACTCCTGTGCCCCCCCGGTCGCGATGCTTATCTCTCCCTCAATCGCCCATGGAAATTCCAAGGTCAGATGGTCATCCCTCTGGACCGCACCCTCTGACCAAAAAAACGAATCATTCCGACCATCGAAGATCATCCCCACTCCATGGAGATCACGGCCAGTCAGGGAACTCGTGACCACTACGCCCCCCATCACCCCACCCGTGGGCGGCTCGTAAGGAGCGGAAGATTGCACCCCCATCAGCCGGTAGCGTGAGACCAGGTGATCGGCGCGGACCCGGAAGTCAGCATAATCCAACTTCCCCGCAGGGAGCCAAGTGGCCTCTGCAAAAGCAGCGAGACGCGGGAAAACAAGGTAGTGAAATTTTCCAATCTCAGAAACATAGCCAGTCCGCAAAGTGGCCTCAGCAAGTCCACCAACCTTTAGGTCATAGACTTGGCGGAGAGAATTAAAGCCGTCTTGCGCAACCAACTTAGGACTCAGTAGCAGCTCAGCCTCTTTCGGACGACTGTAGACCGAAAAGTCGGTGCTCGCGATCCCGTCTGCACGGAAGAGCCTCTTCTTGTTTCTGGCCAGAGCTCCTTTTAGCTGCTCATGAAACTCTCCACCCTCCCCCACCAGCCGAACGAACGGTGACGAAAAAACCGTGGCAACCTCAGCGAGAAATTCCTCCAAAAACTTCAAAGTTTCCTCATCCTGGACCACACCCACCGAGCGGTCCTCCCACGTAGTCGCGACGTTCACCGGAGAATCTCCCAGATCAGGATACGCCGCAATGAGCGCAGAAGCCCCCGTCACGAAAGAGAAACAGGGAACCAGATCGATGCCCCGCCCCTGAGCATACTCGACTAACTCACGGAGATTTTCCTGAGGATAGTAGCCGCCGTATTCGGTGGAATCACTCCCGGTCGGATCTCCAAGAGGTGGAGTGGACGCCCTCACACTCCCAACCTCATGAAGCTTCGGAAATTTGAGACTCTCCATCCGCCAACCATGATCACCATTCAACTGGAGATGGAGTTCATTCAATTTATGAAAAGAGAGCCAATCGATGACCGCTTTTAAATCATCCGTGGGGAAAAGGTGACCACTCACATCGAGATGAAAAATGCGCCGCTTCGTTTCTGGCCAATCCTGAATCGCTTGACACGGAATCATCACCCGGGGGAAGGCCTCATTCGCCACCGGTAACAATTGCACAAAAGTATGTACCCCGTGCAGGAGGCCCGCGAGGTCTCCCCCCTCGATCGTCACTCCGCTGGGCGTGATCTCTAGCCGGTAAGACTCTGCCTCATCCATCTGCACCAGCCCCAGCCGCACCGCGCGGGTCGGCTTCATCCTGCCAAGTTCCCGAGGCGTCCACATGCGGTGAACGTAACCAGTGGTTTTTTGCAAAGCGGCCGTAAGGATTTGCGCAGGAACTGCGAGTTCTTTTGGAGCGATGACAGAAGTCTGCACATCCACCTTCAGCGCCCCCTCCACGGGTCGGATTTCCCGAGGCATCGGGATCAACACCGCTCCTAGAAGAGGAAAAATCAGGAAAAAAGAAAGGACAAGAAACTTCATGCCCGTAGGATGATGGCCACTTTTCTTCAGTGCAAGCAGACAAGCAGAAAGACCGACGCCAACTCATCCGTATTTACCCCCCAATCTTTATGAAAACCATTGTATCTGTTCTCGCCTTCACGGCTCTGCCCTCTCTTGCTGACCTTAGGCTCCCGCAAATTTTTTCAGATGGCATGGTCTTACAAAGAGAAAGTTCATCCCGGATCTGGGGTTGGACTGATGCGAATACCGCCGTCAAACTCACCTTCGCCGGCCAGAACCATCTCACCGAGGCTGATCAAAACGGCGAGTGGCACTTCGACCTAGAGGGCCTCAAAACCAGCGCAAAAGGCCGTGACCTCACCATCGAAGGTGGCGGTGAGTCTCAGACGATTAAAGACGTCCTCGTCGGAGAAGTCTGGATCGCCTCTGGTCAATCCAATATGGAATGGCGCGTCTCTCAGAGTGAGGGCGCCAAAGATGAGATCGCCAATGCCCAGGACCCTCTCCTCCGCGTCTTCGTCTCAGCCAATGTCGCAAAATCCTCCCCCCAAAAAGATTGGCGAGGAAATTGGAAGTCCACTGAGCCCGCAAACACCGCCTCCTTCACAGCCGTCGGATACTACTTTGCGAAACGCCTCCGCGCTGAGCTAAAGGTCCCCGTAGGAGTCATCGAATGCGCCTGGGGCGGCAAGCCCGTGCAGGCCTTCACCAGTCAAGGAGCACTCTCTGAATTCCCAATCGGTAAAAAATTACTTGAGATGAAGGCCAAGGCCAAAGCCGCCTTCGATCCCACGAAATCGATGACCCGCTACAGAAGCCAAGTGGCCGCGCACAAAGAAAAAATGGCGGTCTGGAACCAGGATAAGAAGGGCAAGAAACCACGTGGTCCGCGCAGGCAAATTGATCCTATGGAAGACCCCGGCATGCCCTCCACCATCTATCATGGCATGATCGCCCCGATCGTAGGCTACGGAAATCGCGGCGCGATTTGGTATCAGGGTGAGGCCAATGCCAACCGCGGAACCGCTCAACACTACGAAGAACTCCTAGGCTGCCTCGTAGCAGATTGGCGCCAGCACTGGGGTCACGACCTCTCATTCTACTGGGTGCAACTCGCCAACTTTAGGAAAGCCACCACCGAGCCGGGCGTCGAAAGTGACTGGGTCGTCGTTCAGGATGAAATGCGCCGCGCCTTAAAAACCATCCCCAGGAGTGGCATGGCGGTCATCAATGACATCGGCCATCCCACCGACATTCACCCCAAGAATAAGCTCGATGTCGGCGAGCGCCTCGCCCGCTGGGCCCTCGTCAAAGACTACGGCCGCAATGACATCACCATCTCCGGTCCCCTCTACTCCGGAATGGCGAAAAAAAACGGCAAGCTCATCATCTCCTTCGACCACGCCGCGGGTCTGAAAGCGGCCGATGGCAAAGAGCTCAAGCGCTTTGAAATCGCCGACGCCGATGGCAAGTGGCATTGGGCCAAAGCAACGATCGATCATGACAAGATCGTCCTCTCCCACGACGATCTGAAGGCACCGGTCAAAGCCCGCTACGCTTGGGCCTCCAACCCAACTGGAGCAAACCTCGTAAATGGTGCAGGGCTCCCCACGAGCTGCTTCACCACGGAGTGAGAAATAGGCAGCCCCTCGTGCCTAGCAATTTCACCTAAGACAGAATGAAGCGGAGGATCACGAAAACGATGCCGACGCAAAGCCCGACTTTGAAGATCCTAGCGCCCACATCTCGCGATGCTTTATCGTATTTTAGAAACTCTCCATCAGAGCCCCTCACCTTCGTGCTGGTGAGGATGTAGCCGATGGCGATGCCGATGAGTCCGCCGAGAACCGCAAAGATCCAACCCGTGGTGATGAGGGCGGAGGAGGCGGCTTGTCCCTGCTGCAAGCGGGCGATCCGCTCCGCTCGCTCGCCTTCGACTACCTCGACATCGACCCCCCGCTCTCCGAGGAGCCTCCGGGCATGAGCAGTGTCAAACGCACTCCACTCAGAAGCGTGCGTGATGACCTCGATCAATTCTTCATCGCTCGACTGAAGGAGATGATGGTTCTTGGGGAGATCCGTTTTGAGACTTTCGGCTTCTAGAACCTTGCGAGCAGGCTCGAAGTCAGAGACTCGAATGTTGATGACCGTCTCAGGAGCATCATCCGATCCGATCGAGGAGATATCAAACCCTCCCTCATCCGCGATCCGGTGATAAGCGATTCCCGCATCGTCTAGGACGGTGACGACATCTGTGAGGGCTCCCGGGTCTTGAGAGCGAAAGAGTTCAACGAGATCTTCTGGTGGCACAGGCGCTAGTGTGCCGGATTGAGGGAGAGATTTGAATCTTCAAATAGGAAAGTTCTCTCACTCGCGACGGGGCCCACCCCGGTGGTCGATCTTACCATCCCCATCACGATCTTCGCCAAATTCCATGGGCATGGTCCACTGGATCTTTTGGCGGCGCCCCTCTTTTACGTGAGTGCTGTAGTTCTTTTTCTCGGTCGTTTTCGCGAAGGTTTGGTTGACCGCAAGGAGGGCTTCTTTGAGATCTTCAATCTGAGTATCGAGAGGCAGAGACTTCACGACCTTGCCAGATTGGCCATAGACGTCTGGGACGATGAGTTTGATTTGAGAGGTGGTTTTATCACCCTCAAGGATCTTGGTCCAAGCCTCGGAGTCCGATTCAAAGTCGTAATGAAATTTGCCGAGCACATCAGGATCATTACTGAGAGCAGGGAGAGATCGACGGGCTTTATTGAGTTCCGCTTCACTCCCGCTTACGAGAACGATGACGCGTTGGTCGGCGGAGGCGACATTAAGACCGAGGCGGAAGTTCGGGAAGTCAGGAACGGCGGCTTCAGAGGCCTCGCCCTTCATCCGATATTTCTTGGCGATCTTACCGAGAGATTCTGAGAGATGGCCCCCTAGGGCTTGGTGTGGTCCGCGATGGCTGCGTGAGAGCTTAGTCTGGCCACCAGGGGCGAGGAGGCAAAAGGCGGTGTTTGCAAAGCTTCCCTTCAGGAATCCCCGTACGATCTTCTGCGCTTCCTCGCTTTCGTAGGAATCGATCCGAATGCAAACATAGTCGCGGGTGGCGGCAATCACCTTCTGGTCGCTGAACTCACGGTTCTGCGTTGCGGTATAGCCGGGTCAAAAAACGCCCGAGATGCCGCCACACTGGGAGGCGACAGCCATGAAAAGAATGGGCTTATTAGTCCGTTTGGCTTCCGCCAGGCCGTCTGCAAGAATGGGATACCAAACGATCCCCGCTGAGCCTAGATCGGCCCCAGATTCTCCGAGATCGGTCGGCCGCGGACCACCGCGTGGCGGTCTTTCACCACGGGGAGGACGTTCGCGCTCTTCTTCGGCCAGGGATGAGGCCCCGAAGATCACAAAAGAGGAGACGACGAGAGAGAGAAATTTCTGCATAGAAAATTAACTTAGCAGAGCGAAACTGAACGAAGGATGAATCAGGTGACATTTCACTCCTCTGAGGCGTATCCAGCGTGAGTGACATCCTAGGACTTCTTGCTTTCATTCATGTTCTGTTCAGGATCAGAGATCTAGTTTATCACGTTTATGAGAGTGCTTGTTGTTGAGGATCAGGATGATTTGCGGGAAGTCGTAGCGGAGACGCTACGGGAGGAATCGTTCGCGGTGGATGAGTCAGCAGATGGTGAAGAGGGCTTATACAAGGCTCTGAATTGGGATTACGATCTGGTGGTGCTAGATGTCATGATGCCGATTTTGAATGGATGGGAGGTTCTAGATAAATTACGGAAAGAGAAGCAGACCCCGGTGCTGATGTTGACCGCGCTCGATCAAGTGGGAGATAAGGTGAAGGGATTAAATCACGGCGCGGATGACTACCTTGCAAAGCCTTTTGATCTCGTAGAACTGGTGGCGCGAGTGCGAGCGGTGATCCGGAGAAACGGGGGGGAGCATCGCCCGGAGGTCACGGTGGGAAAGGTGACGATCAATACGACCTCAAAAACTCTAAAAGTAGATGGAAAAGAAATGGAAGTGACGGCGCGGGAATACGCAATGGCCGAGCTGATGATCCAGCATCGGGACGAGGTGGTGACGCGAGACTTCCTCTACGATCACCTCTTCGATGAGAACGATGAATCGATGTCAAACATGCTGGATGTTTACGTTTACAAGCTCAGGCAGAAATTCGGGAAAGACTTTATCAGAACCCGGCGCGGACAGGGATACATTGTCGAATCTGTTTAGATGAAATTTTTTCCGCAATCGATTCGCTGGCGCATCCAGCTTTGGCACTCGCTCTTACTCGCGGTGATCATCGCGGCTTTGTTAGTGGCCTTTTATCAAAATCAGCGAGAGATCGCGTATCAAGCACTGGACCGGGAACTGAATAGCCCGATCACGACCTTATTACCAAGACTCGCGAGAGGGAGAGAGCCAGCTCCGAAGAACCGAAGGATGGCGAGACTCGGAGACGATGGGCCCTCGGACTTCTTCGAGGATGGACTCCGTGGCGAGCGGAGTGGTCGCCGACCACTCCCTGATGGCGGTCCTACTTTGGAGGAGGCAGTGGCGGAATTAGTAGAGAGAGAGATCTTCGTCATCGCATGGGACCGGAATAACCGCTTGAGATTTACCTCTAAAAATGTCCCTGAAAACCTGCCTCCGATTCCGGAAAAACACCCACGTGGTGAGCCTCGAATTTTCAAGAGAACGAGCGGAGATGACCGAGAGGTGATTCATGCAAATCCGGGTGGCGGGTTTCTCTTAGTGGGGACCTCAATCGCGCCAGTCGAAAAAAAACTCTCTTCTCTCGAGAAGAAACTGGGAGGAATCGGAGTTCTCATTGTCGGTGGCGGCTTCTTGGTTGGGTGGCTTTTAGTGACACGATCCCTGAAGCCCATCGGGGTGATTAGCGAGACGGCCCACCGCATCGCAGATGGTGACTTATCAAAAAGGATCGAGATTCGAAAACCCGGGAGTGAACTCAGCAAGCTCGCGAGCGTGCTCAATGAGACCTTCGAAAAATTAGAGACATCGTTCGAGCACCAGGTGAGATTTACAGCTGATGCTTCCCATGAAATGCGAACGCCGATTGCGGTGATTTTAGCAAAGAGCCAGTTTGCCTTAAGCCGGGACCGGTCTCCCGAAAAATATCAGGAAGCATTACAAACCTGTATGGATTCCGCACAGCATATGCGGACATTGACTGAGAGCCTGCTCGAATTAGCGAAGGTGGACTCGGGGGAATTTCATCTCAAAAAAGAAGCGAACGATCTCGGAAAATTGACTCTGGAGGTGGTGGAGATGATCCGGTCTCTCGCAGACAAACGGGAGATCGAAATCAGCTGTCATGTCGCATCTCAGTTCGCGGACTTCGATTTGCAGAAGATGCGGCAGGTCTTACTCAACTTACTGAGCAATGCCGTGAAATATAATCAGGACGGAGGCGAAATCGAAGTCGCCTTAAGCGCAGCCGATGACGCCCTCAGCCTTTCGATCCGAGATACGGGCCCCGGCATCGACGCCGAACAAATCCCCCACCTCTTCGAGCGCTTTTACCGGGTTGACCGGGCCCGAACGCGCAGCGGCACCGGGGGGACCGGGGGCACCGGCTTAGGCCTCGCGATTGCACGAGCGATTTTAGAGGCGCACGATGGCGAGCTTTCGGCGGTGAGTAAGGTAGGCGAAGGGTCAACTTTCCACCTCACCTTGCCGAGACCTGTCCGGTAGGGACGCCTTGGATCGGCTCATTGGCTGATTGGCTCATTGGCGGGGTTCTTCGGTTGGGCCTCAGCTTCCTGGGTCAACATCAGGCAATGTCCACCTCCAGCGGAGAGCTTGACCGTTAATTTTTCACCAGCGCTCACAGTGGTAGCTCGGGTGGCATAAGCCTCGGGGTTCGTCTGGAAATGCGTGTCCGTGGCGTCTTCGAAGAAGGTCGCTTTCCATTCACTTCCTTTCGGTAAGAAGCTGAGGTCGATTTCTAAGTCACGGCTCTCCTCATTCGTGGCCGAGCCGACCCACCACTGATTCCCAGATCGCCTCGCGACGGTCACGGACTTTCCAATCTCAGCATTCATCACCCTCGTCTCATCCCAAGTCATGGGCATACTCTCGATGAATTTAAAGAGATCCGCCTTGGCCTCATACGCTTCAGGAATGTCCGGAAGAATCGCAAGCGATGCATAGCTAATCAAGGTCCGGGCAGTTTCACCTACGACCGTTGTATCGATCTTCTGAAAGACTCGTGGGCGGGCTTTCTCGACATCTTTAATCGCATAGAAACCATTCGCCATATCCAGTGATCCGGTCATTCCATTATTAAAAATGGTCGTGACAAAATGCCCGGGGCTAAAGGATCGCTTAGCATCTGCTTGAGCATGGCAAAATTCCCTCGTCATGTAGTTTGGCCAAGTCCGCTCATCGCCAGATCCGGGGATCGGGCCATCGTGAAAGTCGCAGATGAGCTTGTGCTTCGCGCAGAGTTCCACGATTCGCCGCGTCTCTTGCACCTTGCGATCACCTCCCATCGTCATGAAGCCATACTTGATGCCCGCTGCGCCCCACTTAGCGTAAGTCTCCAGGGTCTTATCGAAGTCATGCTTCACTCTCGCCTTCTCATTGATGTAGAGAATGATGCCTACGCCGCGTTCATTGCCATACTTGATGATCGCCGGCACATCGATGGGTTCCTGCCAATCAGCTGGCGCCTCCTTCCGGACAATCTCACCATCCGGCAGTTGCTCTAAGACATGGTCACGACTCTGAGTGGGATCACTCTCGACCAAAAACTCCGGACCGTACCAGTTCGCATCCAGCATCAGATAGCGGACATTCTCATGCTTCTCGGCGAAGTCGATGAAGCGACGCCATGATGCCATATCCAGACCGTATTCAAAGCCATCCGGCGCCTTAGCGCCCCATGACCGCCAGTCCCAAAGAGTGAAGCCTGGCTTGATCCATGAGGTGTCCGCAATTTGGTTCTTGGGATTCAAATTCCAAATCAACGGATTCACCATCAGGTCACCAGCACTCCGACCCACTAAAATGGTGCGCCATGAGGAGCGCGCCTTGTCACCCCAATCTGTCTGGCCTGAGCGCGTCTCCCAGATCGTCCCGCCCTTGCACTGCAAGTGAAATGGATATTGGTGATAGATCCCCGCCTCGATCACTCCGAGGTAGAGCTTCTCAGAAAGCTTGATGGTCATTGGTGCCTGCAGTCGCCTCCCCTGCTTCCAGTCAGACAGCTTCAAGGGGCCATGATTCGGCTTCTCGTGATTCGCCCCCCAAAAGGTCCCGTCTCCCGCAAAGCGCATCTCGGTCCGGTCTCCAATCTTCTGACCATCCGTCGCCATCTCATAACGCATGGCCAATCCATCGTCTGACACCCGGACGCGGATCGTCATCTCTTTCCCGATTTTCCACGCCGCCTCATGATGGTGATCCTTGATCTCAGAAAACTGTCCCCACGTCGGCTTCCAAGTCTCGTTATGGGTCGAGGTCGTGACCACGTCACTGGTCGCTGAAATCGGCTTCCCCGCCTTATCACCGCGGAAGAGACGGATCGGGCTCGCCTTGAAAATTTCCACCCCATCGGCCGAGGCCCGCCAATGTGGCACTCCCTCACGGATTTCCAATCCTACCTCGATCTTCCCATCAGGGGACTTAATCAAAGTCTCAGCCAGAACGGACGAAACGAGGACACAAAGGGATAAGGCGATTTTGAGAGTCATTCTTCCCAGACTCTAACCAGTCCCTGATTCTGAAAACAACTTCAAAGATGAGCGACCGCCGGTAGCCCTCCAAACTCAGGGACACAAAAATCACCCTTTCCGACGCGCGGAAAGGGTGAGTTTTTTAAAAATAACAGAGTCCGGGGCGGACTACTTCGCTGCGCATTCCTTTGCCACTTTGGCAGGATACTTCAGCTTGTCGCGAACCTCTTTAGGGTTCATGACATCGACGACTGCTTGGTCCATACCCAATGCGACAAGACGCTTCTTGTGGTCGTTTTGACGTTTGTTTCTCGCTGAATTCGACTTTGAGGGACGAGTTCTGTTTTTGTTGCGTGCTTCTGTAGAGGCCATGATCGTAATTTGTTCCTAGCTGTAAGGAGGTGAAAAAGTCCCATTGACTGGCTAGAGCAATCGCAGGAACGATGTCCATGTAGGTTCGATGACGGCCCGGGTCAACTGGAATTCCACTTTATGAAGGCTTGAGGCCAGCGCGCCCTACTGCCCCCCCGAAGCAAAATTCTAGCGAAATCCCCCGACTGTGCCAACTTCGGCACATGTCAGATGAATCATCACGAATGAGCCTCTTGTGGGAGACGATCCAGAAGGAGGAGGAATATCCGATTTTCCGCCTCACCTATCTCAGTAAACCAGTCAAGCCGTTCACCGATGCTGACTTCGACGATATTGAAAAAAAATCAATTACAGCTAACAATGCGCGCGATGTAACAGGCCTCTTGATCGTAAACGGCGACCGCATTCTCCAGATTTTAGAAGGAAATGAACAAGCGGTGCGTGAACTCTACGCGAAAATTGAGGCTGATCGCCGTCACACCGTGATTAAAATGGTCTCTGCGGTCCAGGATGAGGTCCGCCTACTCCTCACATGGAGCATGGTCGTGCGCGGATTATCCGGCACACCTCCTGAATTCTTGACGCAATTCACACAGGTCTTTGACGAGTTACTAGAAGTTGAGCCACAGAGTGAAATCGCGATCGACCATGTCGATCTCTTCAAAGAGATCGCTCTCTTCGACGCCCTCCCGCCAGCAGGTTAAAACAGGCCTCGTGAAAACTAGGGAGACCTCAGAGCGATCTTCAACCGATAGTAAAGCTTCCCCACCTCTGGGTGACTTCTTGTCAAAATTCGCGTCCGGGTTCCTTTCGCGTTATCAAGCTGACTCGAAATCTCGCTCGCATCACTCACTGCGGACCACGCCGCCAAATCGGGAGAGCTTTGTAAAATCGTCGTCAGCCCCCGCCCCGCGAAATCCAACGACTCCACCAAGGTGAATTGGTGACCTCCATCTGGCAATAGCTCGAATCCCAGGGGCCGAACCGCCTCACTCTGATCGCTCGGATCAGACTCGGTCAGATACTCTCCCAGATTCGTCACGCCATCCCCATCAGCATCATCGCCTTCTCCCATCAGACTCGGGCCCCCAGCCGCCCCTAGCCAATTCTCAAATCTCTCCACAGGGGTCAGCCCCGCCAAGGCAAGCCCCGGACTAATCACGGATTCAATCTCACTGATATGGCTACTAATCCGCGAGCCATAAGTATGAGACTGGCGGTAGAATTCATCATCGCTTGGATGACTCGACGAACCATTGGTCGGGACTAGATCCCAGCCGCTCTGATCACTCCCGATACTCAAATTCCCAGCATCATAGAAGCTCCCGCGAAAATCATTCATATCCGACGGAGCCGCCGCCTCCGAGTAGCTACTATCCACCGTGAAGGACACCGCCGCGAGCTTCCAAGTCGACCCATCTTTCACAAACCATCCCCCACCTGAATCCCCACTTGTCGCCGCCACTTCATCCTGCCCTACGAGATCATGGAACCCGAAAAACAAGAGGTCATTGCCCCCGGAAGTCACCACTCCATCTATCGTATTTCTCCCCCAGCGGGACTCACGGGAGGCCTCCGGTCCCCACTTCCATCCCTGACCTACCAGCTCGCTACCCCGCCCCACACCGCGTCCAAAAATCACCATCCCCTGCCCCATCTCATTCACCTTCGTGTAGAGAGGTGCATAATTTTCAAAAGTCTCCCAAATCTCAAAAACCGCGAGATCCGTGGTCCCGATAATGATCCGAGATTCCGGCTTAATCGTATAGGTCCGCTCCTCCACGCCATTAAAAATCACCGGCTGAGTCACCTCCGTCTCCGCCCCTCCCACGTGCCTCGCAGTGATAAAGTGCTTTGGCGAAATCATCGTCCCGTGAAACGACTTGTAGCGGATCTGATAGTGCCAACCGCTTTCCGCATAGGCCCCCGTCGGAGCCCGCCCGGTATTTGCAGCAGGACTGGGACCATCTCGAAAAATCAAAGCCGCCGCCGGCAGCCCGCAAGCCAACCAGATCCACAAACTTCTCATCATCATCAAATCTAGACCCAGCGACGTAATTTGTCCCCTAAAACTTCCGCCTCCAGCAGCTAGGCCCCACCCGCTTTCTGATCAAGATAACCCTGATCGATCGCCAACTTCCCCTCATCGATCGCCTCGTGCACCAGCTCATCACAGCGCTCGTTTAGCGGATTCCCCGCGTGCCCCTTCACCCACTTCCAGGTCGGCTTGTGCTTCGCCGCAGCCGCATCGAGCCGCCGCCATAGATCCTGATTAAGCACCGGCTTCTTATCAGATTTTTTCCAGCCCCGCTTCTTCCAGCCTTCTAACCAACCCTTCAGCATCGCATCCACCACATACTTAGAATCTGAATACACCGTCACCGCGCACTGCTCCTTCAGCATCTCTAGCGCCGAGATCACCCCCATCAGCTCCATCCGATTATTCGTAGTATGAGCAAAGGCACCCTTCAACTCCTTACGATGCGCCCCGAAGGTCACGATCGCACCAAATCCTCCCGGCCCCGGATTTCCCCGCGCACCGCCATCTGTATAAATCACCACCTCTTTCATCACTTCGTATCAATCTTAGTTTCGCACAACTTACTCACGGCCTCAAAATCCTCCTGCGAAGAAAAAGCCGACTTTGGTAAAATAAAATATTGGGACTTCTCCAAGTAGAGCAAAATCCCCTTCGGCGACAAATACCGATCATCAAAGTCCCGCCACTGGTAGTTCTTCTCATGCCCCTTCGACTCCTGGCGGATTCTCTTTTCCGTAATGATCCACTGGAGTTCCTGCCCCGCCTGCGGCGATGACTTCGACCCATGAATCAGGCGATACTGCCAAAAGACCTTCCGCATAAAAAGAATCGGCCCAATCATGATGCACAAAAACCCGAACATCCGATCCCCCAGATACAGGAGCAAAATCCCAATCGGCACCAAAATAAGATAGAAATAGCGGATCACTACAAACACCGGGTGCCGGAAACGCATGTGCATCGCGGACCCCAGCTTCAGGGTTTTCACATCAAATTGGCTCGTCGCGCGATACTCACTCATGTCCGTGAGCAGACATAGACTGCGCCTTTGCGCTGGACAAGGCCGGGATCTCCATGGCGTTCTATGAGACATGAAAAATCCCCTTTCCGCGATCCTCCTCGCCCTCGTCAGCACCCTCGCCCTCCTCCCCGCTCAAGAAGCCTGGCTCCTAGAAATGCCCAACAAATACAGCGACTACCTCATTAAGAAATCCATCGCGGGCGACTACGACACCGTCGCTGGGATCATCGAAAAATTCCCCAATCTCATCGCTGCGAAACAAGTCCATGAACTCGAACTCATCGAGTGGAAAGCCGAAGGGGGCAAAATTAACCAAAAAGAAAAGGTCACCGTAGACTCCCGCACCTTTCACGCCGGGGCCCGCTACTCCTCACAGCGGGGGGAGTCTCTCACCCATCGTAAAATCTCCATCACACCCGCAGATCCCACCGCCCGCACGTTTGAGATCGACCTCCTCGGCGTCATCCCCAGAGCATGGACCCCCACCTTCATCGCCAAAGGGCCAAAGCTCACCGTCATTCTCCTCGAACGCCACCCGGAGTCCAATACCGCAACCGTCTCCCTCACACATTCCCGCCAGCTTGAATTCGAGGCTGGCAGCACAAAAAACCTCATCGCTTGGTATTCCGCCGACCCTCTCGACACAAAAGAACTCTCCTACCTATCCCAGATCTCCCTCCTCGCAAATCCTCAGATCAAATTTGGCCTTAAAATCTTCACCTCGGTCAGAAAAGACAGCGAAAGCATCATCCGGATCGAGGCCAACAGCCGGGACAGCGCAGTCCCCGAATCAATCACCCTGCACCACAACGAGGCCCTCTTCCAAGGCCACTCCCAAACCACCGGCCCCCTCAAAAAAGAAACCATCAAAATCGCCGACAAATCCTTCACCCCCAGCGAAGACCAAGGCACCTGGACCCTCACCCTAACCAGCGAGTAGGAAGAACACTTTAGAAAGTGTCCGCCCCGCCACCGCGGCTCTTCTCCCCACAAAACTCCCCACAAAAAAAGGCCGAGCAAATCGCTCGGCCTCTTTTGTAAATCGTTCGTATGCGATCCTAGCGCTCCTCAATCGGGATCACCTTAGAAAGCTCGCTCGGTCCGACATACTTCGTCAATGGACGATACAGGCGATTGTCCTCCAGCTGCTCCAGCACCTGTGCGGTCCAGCCCGCCATGCGCGCAATCGCGAAGATCGGCGTGAAGAGGTCAGTCGGGATATCGAGAGAGTAGTAAACGGTCGCGGAGTAGAAATCGACGTTCGCATTCAGCCCCTTGCGCTCCCGCATGATGGTCGCGATGCGCTCGGACATGTCGATCCACTTCGTCTCGCCAAGTTCTTCAGTGAGCTTGATCGCCATCTTCTGGAGGTGCGGAGCACGTGGATCCAGCACCTTGTAAACACGGTGTCCGATCCCCATGATCTTCTTCTTATTGACCAAGCAATCTTCCACGAAGGCATCCACCTTATCGAGCGTGCCGATCTCGGTAAGCATCTTAATCACGCCCTCATTCGCACCACCGTGAAGCGGTCCTTTTAGCGTGCCTACCGCCGAGGTCATGGCGGAGTAGAAGTCGGAAAGAGTCGCCACGGTGACGCGAGCCGAGAAAGTAGAAGCATTCATGCCGTGATCAGCGTGAATGGTATAAGCGACATCGAGCGTCTTCACGGCTGCAGCGGTTGGCTCCTCACCTGTCATGAGGTAGAGGAAGTGAGCAGACTCAGAAAGATCCGTGCGCACTGGGAGAAGCTCGAGGCCCTGACGAGCACGGTGGTAGTAAGCCACGATGACAGGAGTCTGGGCACAGAGGGAAAGCGCCACCTCACGGTTCGCCTCTTGATCCGGCTCACCGACCTTCGCCCGCTTGTCATAAAGACCGAGCATCGAAACCGCAGTGCGGAGAATGTCCATCGGGTTCGCATCCTTCGGCGCGGTCTTGAGATAATCAACCACCCCCTGTGGGACTTCGCGATTACTACGGAGAGATGTTTCAAAAGCCGCCAGCTCAGCGACGTTTGGAAGCTTGCCACGGTGGAGAAGGTGAGTCACCTCCTCAAAGCTGCAATTCTCGACGAGCTCATCAATCGAGTAGCCAAGGTATGACAGGCGACCCTCCTTACCTTCCACATTTGAGAGCGCGGATTCATTGGCAATAACCCCTTCAAGACCTTTGGCGTAATCAGACATATAAATATTTTAAACAGTGAAAATTTTCGACACGAAGCAATAAGGGGCCTCTCGCGCTGGCGCAAGGGTTTCTCGCAGCGCTTGCCGAGTTTTTTAGTTTAATAAAATTAACTGTCTCCCCACACTACTCACCGTGACAGCCGATTGGATCCTCGCCCTCGAAACCAGCGTAACAAATGCCACCCTCCTACTCGCGCGGGATGGGCTCATTTTCGCGCAAACTTCCTTCACCAGCGAGCGCTCGCAGGAGTGCGACCTCTATGGCCCACTTCAGGACCTCCTCTCTCAGCTCCCTGAAGGCGAGGCCCTCTCCAGCATCATCATCGGCACCGGTCCCGGCAGCTACAATGGTGCCCGCGTCGGCATCGCTACCGCCCAAGCGACCGCGCAAGTCCACCACTGCCGCGTCGCCGGACTCTGCTCCTTCGAAGGCGTTCCAGAACTATCTGAGAACAAATCCCTCCACGCCATCGGCGATGCCCGCCGCGGAAGCTACTTCCTCATGCCCATCGTCAATGGCCGCGCCCAAACTCCCCCCCGCCTCTTAGAAGAAGAGGAATTCCTCCAAGCCCTCGCCGATTGCCCCGGAGCCAAAGTCACCTTCGAATCCCCCGACCGCCTCCCCGCCGGCACCCACTGCACCCAGAGCACCTCCACCGCCGTGGGCCTCCTCGCAGCCTGGCTCGACCGCTCTGAATCGGAAAAAGAAGCTCTTCTAGAAACTCCGACCGAGGCCCTCTACCTCCGCCCACCACACATCACGAAGTCTAAGAAAAAGCCCCTGATCAAGAAGTCCTAAGAGCCGCTTCCGCCGCTAGCGTGCCGCTCGCGAAGCAGCCTTGGAGAAGGTATCCACCGGTCGGAGCTTCCCAATCGATCATTTCGCCGGCCACGAAGACTCCGGGGAGGTCCTGGATCATGAGTTGCTCATCGACCGCGGACCACGGCACCCCTCCGGCCGAGGAAATCGCTTCCTCGAGCGGGCGCGCTTTGGTGAGAGGTAGGCGACAGGCCTTCGCGTGTTCTGCAAGCTGCTCGGCGGAGTCGAAAGGTCCATGAAAGTGTTCCAAAATCACCCGCATCGGCTCGCTGAGCTTCCAGCGGTATTGTGATTCTTGTAGGAAGTTGCGCTTCGCTGACTCCATCTTCTTCACGAGCTGCTCGGCGGTGAAGGTGGGCTTAAAATCGAGGGTCACCGCTGGCTCTGGCATCGCACGTAACGCTGGCCCGAGTTGATAAAGCGGGCCACCTTCGAGGCCATATTTCGTGAGCATGATCTCGCCGGGGGCTTGTTCACCATCGGCCGCAGCGATGACGTTCTTCAGCGGTTGAGCCTCGAGCTGCGGCAGAAGCTCGGCCGGCCATTCGACTTCCCACCCGCAGTTTGCAGAGGAAAGCGGGGCCACTTTGATCCCCGCTTTTTCCAGAGTTGCGACCCACGTCCCGTCCGATCCGGTTTGCGGCCAAGATCCCCCACCCAGAGCGAGGATGATGGCGTCTGCCTTCAGCGTGATCTCCCCTTCGGAGGTCGCGAATTTCGCCTCACCGCTGCGCAATTCAGCAAGACGATGACTCATGAGGAATTCCACCCCATGGGAGCGGAGTTTCTCGACCCACCGGCGGAGAAGCGGCGCGGCCTTGAGAGCCTTGGGATACACGCGCCCAGACTTCTGCACGAAGGTCCCGACCTCCAGCCGAGCAGCCCAAGCGCGGATCTCTTTGTGATCAAACCCCGCGAGCGCACGCGACCAAAAGTCCCCCGGCTGATCCGGCCCCCGATACCGCGTCACAAAATTCTCCAGCTCCTCCGAGTGCGTCAAATTCAGCCCGCCCTTTCCAGCGACGAGGAACTTACGCCCAACCGAGCGTTTTTGATCACAAAGAGTGACCTTGGCTCCCGCAGCGGAAGCCACTTCAGCAGCCCGCAATCCAGCAGGGCCACCTCCGATGACGAGGATATGAGACACGCCGCCTTATTCCTGAGCGGCTGCAAAGACGCCAGCATAGTTTTTTGAGATACGCCCAGATCGCCTATTTCTTTTCAGCCTTCAGCTTCTTTAGAAAGGTCACGATATCCGCAGGCTCTGCGCGCTGGCGGTAATCTGCATCCAGAAAAGCCCAGCGAATGACGCCGGCTTGATCGATGATATAGGTCGCGGAAAGCGGGAGGTCTTGATCACCTGCTTTCTCACCATTGAACTTTGTGAGGTCAAAGCGGCCTTTGTAGATCTTCTCCACTTCTGGAGTGAGCTGGAAGACGATTCCGTAGTCCTTGGCCACCTTGTGATTCAAATCAGTGAGAACGGTGAACTCCAATTGGTTCTTCTCCGTGGTGCTTAGGGACTGATCCGGGAGCTCGGGCGTGAGAGCGATGAAACTCGCACCGGCGGCCTGCATTTCGGCAAGTTTTTCCTGATACGCCATGAGCGCGATATTACAGTAGGGGCACCATCCGCCTCGATACCAAGTGAGGACCACAGGACCTTCCTTCAGAGCGGCCGCAAGAGTGACTTCCTGACCAGTGGCATTTTTAAGAGTAAATTCGGGAGCTTTCTCGCCGACTTGCTTCGCTGATTTTTCAATGCCTGATTGATCGACCGCCTGGATCCCTTTGGCAAATTCCGCCCGCATTTCAGCAGGTGCTTTTTTAGCAAAACCAGCGGATGCGGCATCCAGTTTCTCCTTCAAGGTATCTTGGGCCATGAGGGTCGAGGTGAAGCACGCTATCGTAAGTAATGTTTTCATCATTTGATCAGCTGAGAGATAACCTCGCTCATGCATGAGGCGAGGGCGAAGTCTGATATTCCATTTTTTAAAGGGAGGAAGTTTTGCCCAACACTGCTTCCCCCTCCAGACGGCTTATGCTTTCCATCAGCGAGGAGTGGCCTACCGTCTCGCTGTGACCATTGTTGAGCATAAATTATTGGGAGATCTTTTCCTGATGATCCTGATCTCGTTTTTTGGGCTAGCCTTGCCCAGCTACGCCATAGTCCGCCTCATCTGGCCGGAAAATGATTGGCACCTGAGCGGGAGTGTCTCGACTTCGCAGATCCAGACGGTCGATCTAGTGGTCGCGGGTGGCTTCGTCCTTCTCTGCGCGGCGAATTGGAAATTCATGTCGCCGCAGACGGCGCAAGCCGCGCTGGAAATACCGACCGCCGGGGGGATTTTGGGCGGTGCGCTGAGCTACCTTCTCATCGCCGCCGTCATCCCTGCCCTGCTTTTTTGGCGCGTGAACTTAATGGAATTTTTTGGGCTGCGCTGGGATCGCTGGAAACAGGTCTTTTGGATCATGCCCGCCTTCGTCTTATCGATGATGGCCTTGGCTAACCTGATGGAAACCTTCGGGTGGTTCGACTGGGTCACGTCAAACTATGGTGCCAGACCCCAGCAAATGGTGGCGTTGATCAAAGCGACCCCTGACATGGCTCTACTCGGAGCTATCGCCTTTTCCGCCATCGTCATCGCCCCCATCGCTGAGGAGGTCATTTTCCGTGGCTACCTCTACCCCGTGGTCAAGCGATACAGCGAGCGTTGGTTCGCCGCCCTCTTCACGGGCCTTCTTTTTGGCGTTGTTCACTTTAACCTCATGGGACTCCCTCTCCTCATTGTCATGGGTGTGGTTCTCGTCATCCTCTATGAAATGACCGGCTCACTTTGGCTCACCATTGGATGCCATGCCGCCTTCAATGCCACCTCGGTGGCTCTGATGATCTACGAGCGTCTCTACGACTTACCCGGAGCACCATGAAAACGGTCGGCGAGCTCGGTGAAGATGACTTGATCACGGCACTCTGCCAAGATCTGCCAACCTCCAATGAGGTCGTCGTAGGGCCGGGGGATGACTGCGCCGTTGTAGGAACTGGCGAAGTCCTCACCCTTCTAAAAACTGATGCAGTCGTCGCCGGGGTTCACTTTCTACCCCATGAACAGGCGCGCCGAGTCGGCTGGAAAGCCATCGCCCGAGTCCTAAGCGACTTTGCCGCAATGGGCGGAAGACCTGCCGAGATACTCATCACGCTCGCCCTGAGCCCCGATATCATGATCGCTTGGACACGTGAACTCTACCAGGGAATGACGGCCTGCCTCGAGCAACACGGCGGACTCATCGTAGGGGGAGAAACAACCTCGCTGCCGGAGGGAGCCCCCACCATGATCTCCGTAGCAGGGCGAGGAACCGTGAAAAAATCACAGCTGGTCACTCGATCCGGCGGCCAAGCCGGAGATTCCATCTACGTCACCGGCACCTTGGGCAGATCAATCCTAGGGAAGCATCTCGATTTCACGCCCCGGATCCAGGAAGCCTCTTGGCTCACCCAAAAATGTCAAATCAATGCCATGATGGACCTCTCAGATGGTTTGGCCAAAGATCTCCCAAGGTTAGCCCGGATGAGTGAATGTGGATTCAAAATCGACCGGGAAAAACTCCCTTTGTCAGAAGGAGCTTCAGTCACAGACGCGCTCAACGATGGAGAAGACTACGAGCTGCTCTTAACCTCTCCTGAAGAGATCGCAGGGGCTTGGAAAACGACTTTTCCAGACCTGCTCTTAACCAAAGTGGGCGAATTGACCCGCGACAAAAATGAGGAACTCGACGGAGGGTGGGATCACTTCAACCGCTAGCCTGAATGGCACTCGGGTAAGGAGCCTCACTCTCCGGCCTCTGTGGTTCAATTCATCTAGATCGTCTTATCCGAGCGCCATTCTGGCTAGCCTCCGCTCATTTTTTCTTTTACAGAATTTTAGAGCCAGCCAAACTCCGACCTTACCGAATTTCTCCATCACGATGATCAAATCACTCCTTCTCTCAGCCCTCCTCGCCACCCCAGCACTCGCCGATCACCACGGTGAAACCGCTAAAACTAAGACGGAACTCCCAGCAGGCCTCCCTGCCAAATCAGATCCCGCCGCGCTCAAAGAAGCCGGATTTTCCCCCCTCTTCAATGGGAACGATCTAACCGGCTGGAAGAAAGTCGGCGGCACCGGCAGTTTCGAAGTCAAAGAAGGTTCCATCCGCGGATTCGGAAAGAAGATTAAAGGAAACACCTTTCTCCGCACCGAGAAAGAATACGGAGACTTCATCCTCACCTTCCAGTTCAAGTTCCTCGATAAATTTGGAAACTCTGGCTGCATGTTCCGCGGACTCCAGAAGGGCGAGAAAAAAGATGGCCGCGTCACCGGCTACCAATGCGAGCACGATAACTTCAAAACCAAACAACGCTCATGGACCGCCGGCATTTATGACGAGTCTCGCCGCGGCTGGCTCGCTCCTGGAAAACAAGCCACTGCAGAGGAGAAAAAAGCCTTCACCGCTCAAGGCGAAAAACTCTTCAAGTGGGACGGCTGGAACACCATCGTAATCAAGTGCAAGGGCAACCACCTCCAGACCTACCTCAACGGCGAGCTACGCGCTGACTATACCGATACTGATGAGAAGCACTCCACCTTGAAGGGCTTCATCGCGCTCCAAGTTCACGGCGGCCCTTCTGGAGACATTCTCTGGAAAAACCTTTTTCTTAAGGGACTCTAGACTGAATGGCACTCGGTTAAGGGGCCTAACCGTAAAATAACCGCAGAGGCGCAGAGGTCGGAGAGTGACGCAGAAGAAGAAAAATAACCGGTTCTGTGATGCTCCGCGACTCTCCCCGGCCTCGGCGGCTCTGCGGTAAAATCCCTCGATTCACTCTTAACCGGGCGCCATTCACTCTAGACTCTAAGGCCCCCCTTCTTCTCACCTGCCTGCCCTCTTCCAAAAAAAGGCGACCTTTTTCGGAAGGAGGCGGGAGAGGGTCTACCCCAAGTCCCAGTTTTTAGGGCGTGAGGACAACCTTCAGCCGAATGAATTCGCGCACAGTCATCGCGATATCCGAGGTCGACCGGTAGGTGACCATTTCACTTCCGTCTCCATTGGGCGTTGCCGAGACAAACTCAGTTTCTAAGTCGCTCCACGCGACAAGGTCAGAAGAAACCTGCACCAGAATCGACACGTCTTCCGCGAACATGTTACGGCGGAAGGTGATCGTGAGACTCTCCACTGCGTCTCCTTCAAACAAGTCTGTCGCAGTGAGGACCGCCGCTTCGGGACTCGCTCCACCATCCCGATCAATCGTTCCGAAGGCATGCTCCAGAAGCGCATTCAACCCATCACCATCAAGGTCGGCAAGCGGATCTCCCACGAAGGTTTCAGCATCAGATCCTCCCGGCGTTCCTCCCAGCACAAAACTAGAGCGCCAGCTGGTGGCATCTCCATGAGCGGGTGAAATAAGCGGAGAGACCAAGACTAAGGAAAAACCGTCTCCGTCTGGAGCAGTCGGCCAAGGGGCTACGTCGAGGTAAGTGAAGCGTTGAATATCAACCGCACCACTCGCGTCGATGATCGCCAACTCTTCACCGCTATTACTCAGACTCCCAGTAAAGACTCCGGGAGCAATGGAAATGCCAGTCGTGTCATAGGCCGCAGCGAAGGCGGCCTGATCCTTCACAATCACGATACGCCCCTCGGCCGGCAAAACCGAACCCGCAGGAAAAGTGTAGGTAATACCCGTCAGTGAGACGTCAGTCAGATCAATCGCGGAAGCAGAAACATTCATCAGTTCAATCCACTCAGTCGATTCATCACCCCCCGGAGGATTATAATAAAACTCAGAGACCACGAGGTTACTCGGAGAAGCCGGAACCCCGACGATAAAGTCAGCTTCCGTAACCGCCGACCATTCCGCTCCATCATAGGCCCGTGCTTTGACCGTTCCGGTTTGAGTTAAGGTCACTTGAGAGGCTCCCGGATTGGGTCTGATTCCACGAACCCGGAGATCGACGCCGAGGTCACTGCTGGTAGTTGAGGTTTGGTGAACTTCCACCGCGATGACATTTACCCCTTCGACCAGATCACCAGGGGTAAGATTCAGAGTCGTCAGGGGAACGATCTCATCCTCAGGATCTGAGCTACTCGCGGCTGTTCCGTAACTGATCGTTCCGCCAGAGAGATTACTCCGGTCCACTTCTTTTCCATTCAGGTAAACAATCGCCCCATCATCCCGAATCAGATCAAAGGTTAATTGAGTATAGTCCGTCGCCGCGGTCACGGTGAACTGCTTCCGGAAGTATGTGGTAACGTTCCGAGGAGTCGTGGCAGGTCCGACCGTCGTTCTAATGATCCGACTTCCCACGACCCCATAACCGAGCATCGCTTGGCCCGTGCCCCATCCGGCTTCGTCAAACGCAGGGTGCTTCCAGTCTGACGCATTATAGGATGCGTTTCCGACGACCACATCGCTATCGCTTTGGGCCACTCCGGTATCGAGGTAACTCCATCCATTCGCCTCAAAGTCGACGAAGGTATCGACCAAGTTTCCTCCAGACAACATTCCGGCTGCAGGATTAATGCCACCTCCGACAAGGCGAGGGTCGCTACCATCGAGCATGTAGTAAATCGTGCCCGTTGAAGCGGTCACCATCAGATCATGCCCGGTAGGGACGACCCCTCCGTACTGGGAGTAGATCGGAGCATCGAGAGAAGGGTAGAGATTTTGGGCTCTGAGTTCCCGAACGATCGAGCGGCTGTCATCCTCATCATGAAGGATGGGCATGTAATGATTCATCACCAAATCCCGCTCTACTAACCAGTGTTGTTCCCGGGTAAAGTAAATGGGATTGTTAATGGTTGGCGGATAGTTGTCGGCATTGATATCGTTCGAGGTTCCCGGAGTATCGCCGTAAGGAGTATTGTCTTGGGTGTCTCCCCAACGTGCCGATTCCGCGACGATCGCTTTATCAATCAGGTTCGAGATATCCAGAAATCTCCCAGCCGATTTGCTTTCACTGAGTTCTCCACTGTTGAACAGGTGCTTGTGAACCCGGTCTGCGAAAAGGAGGCGGAATTCATCATTGAGACGGAGGCGTTGGAAAGGAGCAGCTGCTCCAGACGCGTTGCTGTAACGATTCCAACTGAATTTATCCAAGGCGATCTCCTGGTCCCAAACTTGGAAGCGGAATTTGCCATCACCGCTCACCTCATTGACCGCTCCGTATCCATTCTTCGTCGGCCAGTCTTCTGCATCGGCGTAGAAGTGGAGAAGCATGTAGTCGATGTAGTTTTCGATATCGATATAGTCCTTCGCTTGCTCGTAGATCGCATTGTCGGTGATGCTACCATCCAGAAGATTCATCATCCCATTCCAACGTGGCCCCGCCGTGGTGACCACATGGTCTTTGTTCACCTGCCAGTCCTCTTTCTCACCTCCTAGGTGCTCAGCATACCAGTCATCCTCGATCCGCTCGCAGAGGTTATGAACGCCAAAGTAGATCCCATTGTAGTAGAGATGGACAAAATTTCCATGACCGCTGGCGTGCCCCATGTCAGTCATACTTTCCTTCATCCACACATCGCGGGTGTATTGAGAATCATTCGGGCGATAGCGACTGGCGCTCCAAGTATTAAGAGCCCATGAATCGGTGAAGCAGGCACGCAGTACGAGTTTGTTGAATTGATCAACCTCCGACTCTGGGAAGAGAGGATACTTGAGTTTAGGAATACCCACCGCAGAACTAAAAGTGAGACGCATCGAGTGCTTCTGCATCCTGTTCGGAGTCCGGCTCGAGTTACCAGGGCTCCTACACAAGGGAGTCAGAAGATGTAGTGGCGTCGAATAATCTGTACACGATATAGAGGTTTTGTAGGCTGTCTGGATGCCTAGAAATCCACACAAAATTGACTACACTGGGAATTTCCCTAAAGGTTTCGAGATCTTCTCAGAGCTT
>JAULCF010896786.1:0-18053 GCA_032361265.1 Devaleraea mollis | reverse complement strand
TTTATAACATCACACGCCTCGTGTACCGTATTATTTTGTAAGCTCAAATGAGCAGTCTATGATATGTGGTGTGGACTTCTACTTCGAAGTAGTCGTTTTGCTGCATTTTTTTTGGTGCCGCGTACTGTACAGTACAGTACGCGCACCAACACACTACGCACGCACTTGCTCTCGCTCCTGATAACACTGCCGCAGTGTTACTGTACACGCTCGCACGTCTAGCCAGTATCATAGATCAGAGAGAGATTCTTTTATACTTTTTTGGTAGGCTAGCTAGTATCATAGATCACATAGACCGCTCATTTCAGCTCAAAGATCGTTTACATACCTAAGCCTCAAGATGGCTAGAGTAGTCGCTTATCCTGCCGCTTTTTTTTTTGGCGCCGCACCACACTGCGCGCAACGCACTGCGCAGTACAGCTGCGCACGCACTTGCTCTCGCCCCTGATATCACTGCCGCCGCAGTGTTACTGTACACTCTCGCACGTATAGAGTTGTGAGGGGTCTGACCGTCACACGTTGCAAATAGCGCTACTTATTTCAACTTGGGGCCCATGTTACACTGTTACTGTACATGGGACATTCGGACCCAAAAGAACTTACATAGTCCGCACCCCCATGTCAGTCTGAATCCCCTATTTTAAGACATGCGAGATTCAGACTTACGTGGGGGTGACCAACCTTATTGAACCGTTCGGATTGAACACAACGGACAAAGTTTTTTTGGGGGGAAAAGTATAATTTATTGACTACTGAAAATGTCGTACGACATTCCACTGTCCCTCAATACGGAGTATACCTATCGGGTAATTTATATTATATAAACTGCTGAAAATGTCGCACGACATTTGAAACTTCTCGGCCCGCAAGGCCGAGAAATTATGCCAACTGGCAAACGATGCATCGCGATTAACCTTGGCATCGCGATGCATCGTTTGAAAATTCGGCCTTCCGGGCAATTGACAACGTTGGCATAGACCCGCAAAGCCGAGATTTTCAAAACTTCAAAGTTTTATTTTAATAAATGACTACGGACATTAAAATTTAATGTCCTTTGACATTAAATGTCAAAGGACATTAAATTTTAATGTCCTTAGTCATTTATTAATTTTTTGTTATCGGCCCGCCATTTTTAAATCGGCCCGCTAATGTGTATACTAATTTGAGAGTTCTCGAGAACGAAATCCCTAGCGGGCAGATACCTAAATGTCCAAGGACATTAAACTTCTCGAGAACAACATATATGTTCTCGAGAACAAAGTCCCTAGCGGGCCGATACCCACACATTAAAATTCAAATGGCCTTGACATTTGGGCATGCTTTACAACGAAGACCCCCGAGGGTATCAAACACTCTTTCCACGATCATAGAAAGAATGATTGGTACTCTTTCTTTTTTGTCGCCGCGGCACTGGCCACTGGTAGAGTTGCTCTCACTTTTTTTATCGCCGCAGCACTGGCCACTGGTAAAGTTGCTCTCACGTAGTAAAACAGTACTTTGCTACGGCAGTGGCTCCAGCTATATAGTTAGGTTGAAATAGTACACGGCAACATTACTGCGGTTTTGATCATTATGATACTGCGTGGTGTTTTTGATCCGAATCACTGCAGAATTATGGGTTGCATAATTTACACTACGTGTTTCACTGTGAAACTTTGATGGGCCAACCCTCATTTTGTTGGAGCGAGTACACTCACGGTGCGCACCCTTTACATGCACAGCAGTGCGCTCACAGCAGAGAATTGTGCAGTGCGGGTGGCCTAAGACAAACTTCGCTGAAGTAACCCCGCCACCACCTTTAATTACCCCTTAAAAGGGGAAGCCAGGGAATTGTGGAGGAGAAAAGCTATCTCACATTCCAACCCAGGCAGAATAGCATTCCAGCCAGTTCTTCATTGGTGACTGTCTAGTGATGGTGGCATTGCACTTCTTTCTTTCAGCCCGCGCGGCTCTACTAATCGGTCTAACGGCATGTTTGACCGCTGCACAGGACGTTACTTTTGAAAATTGCGATGTCAATGATTACTATGCTTCGCTATCTGACAAGGAGTCGGGTGACTGGACGCGTAGAGAACTGGAGTCGCTCGTCACGGATACACACAGGAAATTTCTTCCTTACACAAACAGGCGTCGTGATGACGTTTGGAAGGCACTCAGCGACGTCGACCCTGGAAATCTCGCTAGAAGAGCGAGCGTCGACTTGATCTACAGCGCGCAAGACATCCCAGCTCTACCTCGTGGAACACCTACAACCTGGAACCGCGAGCATTTATGGCCCAGTTCACGCGGTGTCAAGAAAAATGGGCCGGACTTCACCGACATTCATCACCTGAGACCGGCAGACTGGAATCTGAATTCTGTACGCGGGAACAACTACTTTGGCAACTGCGTTGACAGATCATGTGTTTCTCCAGCACATCGTGAGGCGGCTAAGGATACAGCGAGGAACTCAGACATTTTTATGCCGCCTAGAGCTGTTCGAGGCGATATTGCACGAGCTTTGTTCTACATGGCGCTGAGATACAACGGTCGGGATGGCGGTGATAAGCTTGTTCTTACAGACTGCCCGACAGCTAAAAACGAAATGGCTTACCTTTCCGTTCTACTGCAATGGCACCGGGAAGATCCTGTGTCCCCTGTAGAAGTTCGCAGAAACCAGCGGGTGTGCGAAAGATGGCAAGGAAATCGAAACCCGTTTGTAGACTATGATATCGCTGAGCTTGTGTATGGACTGCCACAGAAAGCGCCTTTCAAGTGTCCCTCAAGAAGCAGAAGCACTTAATAGCTATGCATTAAACCGTGCGCTCCCCATCTCATTATTTCCGCACATAAACTAGTTTTTTACAAGCGCTTGCGATCTACTTCAATTTTTTAAAAGAGCATTAAAATGCTCTTCGTGGGGAATGCTTCTTTCTGGCATTTTTTTGTAGATCAGATTATCTGCATTCGGAATGCAGATAATCTGATCTATAAAAAAATGCCAGAGCCAAAAAACTCGGAAAACGATAAGTTTGACTTATCCCCGTATCCCCTACCTAATCTCACCAGAAAACAGAAAACTTAACGACTTCCGATTCCGAATTCTGCTTCTAGAAGAACTTCACTCGAATTTGAATCGTTCTTTGAAGTAGCAGTTCGTCTGGTTGTTGATGTGCAGAGTCTGCACTTCGACTACTTCGAAAATAGTGCTACGAAGTAGTTGCTTTGCTAGAGCAAAGCAACCCTTCGCCTGCAACAAAACAGGCGCCGACGCGTCAGCACTAGCCATAGACGTCACCGTCACGAAATCCGACACCTCCCCTTTCCCAAGCGGCGGAAAGTCGGCCGCGACGCGCGGGGAAGACAAGAAGCGCACCGACTTCGCCACGCGCGTCAACGTTGTCAGCGCCGCCCTCAAGGATGAAGGGAAGGACGCATGGAAGCCCGACTTTGAGTTCAGGGCATTTGGCCTCGACACCTACGGCGGCCTGGGTGACGAGGCTCTATCGCTCGTGCAACTCTTCGCCGAGCGACGTGCAGATCGACACCCCATGTCGATCGGCTTGTGCAAGCGCATACTGTAGCATTAGCGTGTGCTTACCGGCTGTGACAGGCAGCGAACGCACGTATGATAAGGACCAGGACACCTGATCCAGGACTTTTACTCTGCTACCACCCGCGAATTCGGGTGCCTAGCCCAAAAAAAGTATAAAAGGTTCTCTTTACTAGCTAGAGAGGCTGTTCGCGAAATAAACAAACCGCCCGCAGAATACTACACGTTCGAGAGCACGCGCGCGACTTAGAAGCACGAATTATCCACAGAAAAGGGCGCCTCTCAACCACAAAAAATCATATACCACACTGCGAAGAAGACGTTTAAGGCTGAAGTTCAGAGGCCTCCTAAGATTTCAGGACCTCGGCAATCACACCAGGTGGCAATAGCTTCAACCTCGCCATCTCTACCACGCCATCTTCAACAATGACATCCAAGCCCCTCAACTTCCTGCCCAGAAGCGCCTCAACTTTCCTCGGATCATTCGCGGGCTTTCTCCCGACTTTCGGCACATCATCGCTCACGTCATCCGCAAAGCGCTGCGGCACGATATTAGCAAGTCCGGTAAATCTTCTCCTCACCGCTTCCGCAATTTCCAGAGTCGAAGCCTGATTCCGGCAGGAGACGACGTACCGCTCGCCGCCAGCCGTCTCGACCTCCGCCGCAGCAATGTGCGCGTCTACGACGTCTCCGACGTGACAGACGCCCGACGGCGGCCCGCTGGAGCGGTCGTTCGGTAGAGCGCCGGGTGCGAGAGTGTTGCGCGAGGAGCCGTTAGCGATGGAGAAGAGGATGATATTGCTGCTGCGCGGGGGCTGGCAAGGGACGGGCGGGCCGAGGACGAGGGAGGGATTGATGACGGCGAGGGTGAGTGGTAGATCAGCTGCTGTTGACCAGGCGGCGCGCTCAGCGAGGACTTTGGAGCGTGGGTACTTGGTGAGGGGGCCGGGGTTGGTGTCGGACCAGTGATGCTCGGCGTAGACGATGGAGGGATCGGATTTGTGGCTGCCATTCGTGACGGCTGCCATCGAGGACGTCACGACTACGCGAGAGACTCCGACTGCGGCTGCAGTTTGCAGGACTGCGATTGATATTTCGCTGGCCGCGGCGATGAAACTGCAGACGGTACGAACGGGGGCATAGGTGAAAATGCAAGGAGGTAGACACGACAAAGTTAAACATGGATTATTAAAAGGGAGTGCAGCCTTGTTTCAGCAAACAGAAAGCGTTGTAAGGTTCATACTCTTCCTCAGATATATTCTCGCCGGACTCATTGATAGGGCTAGCGGTGTGAAAGACGGTGGAACACCCTTGAAATGCGGCGGAGAGAGCACGGCATTCGAGGGAGAGCATCGGCACATTGGCGATGGATAATTGATCCGCATGGTCGTTGCGCATTTGATTGAGGTGTGCAACGGAGGCTGAGAGCGGGTCCCGGACGAGAGCAACTACAGTGTAGCCGCGCGTGAGCAAGCTGTGCACAAGAGCGCCGCCAACGTACCCCGAACCGCCGGTGACTGCAACGCGTGAAGGCATAAAGGAAGCGTGGCGCAGGGAATGGCTGAAGTTCTAGGGAGAAAGTTTTTGGGATGGTGACGTGAGCTTTCCTCCTCATGATGATAAATGAGCCCATCGTGCTTACAGACACAAAAAGCTCTGCGGGGAGACCTTTCTTTACAATTCGGCATCCCTCACTGCAGTTTTCTTACTCAACAATTGGTTCCTTCACAGTGATCTGATCTACTATAGTCCTCGCTAGCTAGGATCTAGTAGATTCAGACTATGAAGTGCACACTATAGTACTTTTGTGTCTACAACTAAATATGAGTAGCTTGATGCTGCTTGATGCAAAAGCTTTGCTCATATGCTACAAATTTATATGTGCCAGACAGGATAGCATACTGGTTCACCTATTCGCGCGCACAAGTAGCGCCAAAGCCGTCCTTGGCTGCTGGTCCCGTGCATGTTTCACCGTCAAAACATCCGCAATAATCAATTCTTCGAAAGGCTTGCTCTCCCTCGCACATCATCCCTATGACGTCAGGACCGTTTGGGCAAATGTTGGGGTTTGTAGATGGAGCAGGAGTGAATTTCTTGGCAAACTCATTTGGGCTCAGCACTGAGTGCGTATTTCGAACCGCTTTGACTGCACCTTTGAACCAGTGGAACTTAAGTTCAGTATAGGGCTTGGACACAATCTCAGCAGTTGAAGCGGTAGCGCTTTCCAGCGGATTGTCTTGCACGATCAAACCACTGCTGACATCGTTGAACTCTACTGCATGGCCTAGTTCAATTGAATAACTGAATGTTTCCCAACAACCTGTACGCCGTGCCCTCATATTCTTTCTAAATTGTCCACGAGCCACACAGAGTTTGCTTGCACTTGAAAAGCACACAGGAAAATACTCACCAGGAATAAAGCACTTGTTATCTGCATGATCTTTTAGCCGATACGCTTTGCTGAACACGAGTATCAACTTGAACGATATTTCTAAAACTCTGCAAGTAACACTTTGCACCAAAGAGTGGAATGCCACTCAACTTGCAAACTTGAGGATCCTCAAGATTCGAATCTTGAAGCACGATGAAGCTCTTTCTTTTCAGATCTTTTAAGGACGTTTTAGGGGCTATGACTTTAAGTCCCTTAATAAGACCTTAAAAGGTGGTCAAAGTAAAACACAGAAGTATTGCTTGAGTACCACCGTCTCTATTTTTTTGCGTTGCTTCCACTATGCTTCAGTATTAATTACTAGCGCATCTCCCAAACATTGTTATTACTATGATAATATCAGAAAATGGTTCCACTTTATTACACAAGTCATAATATGACTTGTGTAAGAAAATGGTTCCACTTTATTACACAAGTCATAATATTATTATGACTTGTGTAATAAAGTGGAACCATTTTCTTTATTTGACTTGTCGGCAAGGAATCATTTTCGAGCTTTTCATGGAACACAACTTGCTTAAAACATGTTATCTCAATAGATTGAAGAAAAAACTATGTAGACATCTGCCTCCCTGGCTGTTTGCATATCATGTCATTAAGATCGATCTTTTAAGATTATTATATTAATCATTGAAATGACATGATATGCAAACAGCCAGGGAGACATCGATCGATCGCGGTTAAAGATGCGGTTTTGATAACGCTATTGACTTAGCCTTAAGCTGTTCTGGTACTGGCAAAGACTTAATTAGTTATGTAATTTACTTCGTAAATAAGGAGAGATATAGATAGACTGTTTGCAGACTAACTAGTTATATTTCTCCTCCAAGTGAGCTTTCTCAAGTCCCCTAACTCTTATTTCTTGCAAACCAATAACGAAAAGAGATTATGAAGTTGGAACATTTCTGGTGATAAAAGATCTGTTATGAATGAAGCTGAACTACGTTCCATCTGGAACGCCTTTGCTCCTCTACTAGATACGAGTTAAAGAGTATTTGCCAGCAGTTGCTGCTCAAATTTGGCAAGTATTGTATCCCATACAAGACATGCACTTTAGGAAGCGGGGATGCCATGGACCGTCTGCCTTATGTCCACAATCGTTGCATAGAACCCGAACATGTGCAGCTCCGACGCATGCTGGGACAGGATTTTCCTTGATGACATTGTCAATTTGCCGGTACCAACTAGACATATCAGCCAAAGATTTGCAGCAAAGCGGGCAAGTGTAGCTTGTTTTCGTGTGCTTCTCGAAACAATGCCCATGAGTTGCGTGACCGCATCTCATTAGCAACACAGGCTCTAAGCATTCTCCCATGTCTTCGAGGCAAATGCAGCAGTCACCTTTCACCGAGTCAGGAAGGCAGGGGTGGGAGTCTTTGGTCTCAGCTGGTACACACATATTGCAGCGGTCACAGTGAAAGTTGTCCTTCGCCGAACCTTGACGGCATACCTTGCACTTGCTGCAATGATAAACATTCTTGGCTTTGGTCGGGCAATCGATCCACAGATTGCACTCTTGGCAGTGGTAGCGAGCAAATGATTTACCGCAGGAACTGCATGCCTCTCCCTTAGGGACATTTTTAGCATGGCAGTGATGGCAGTTGACAAGCTTGATAGCGAAGCGGTCTATTAGGTGACCATCAAGAACTTGCTCGTTGTGACAAAAGCGGCACTGAAAAGGCAATTTGCAGCAGTCGGCCACAATATCACAAGAAACACCGGGATAATGATGACAAGATCTTCCGCTCCGGCAAATCGTTTCGCAGTTCTTTTCTTCTGATAAATTTTCTGGGTTGAGAGTCAAGTAGGCACTGGCACTGGTCTTGGATTTACCGGGAACCGGAAAGTCATTAGCGCCTCTCAAAATTCGAGCCACCGCAAGATTGCCAGCATCATCTTTCATCGACTTGTGCGTAAAAGCTTCGATTTGTCAAAGAACGCACTTCAATGCAGGGACACCGGAATACAAGCCGCGTTTGGGTAGGATAAAGTAGAAATATATTCCCTTATGTTGAAAAATTATCCTCTTATAAGTTGCTTAGAAGAAATTTGGCAACAAAAGGAAAGCGGTATTCCCGAAGGACGTTTGTCTTGATTGATGAAGCCAAGACCTTTTCTCGCTGTAATGACCTCCGGCAAGAATACTTTTGCATGACACTACGTGATACGTGCTGGCTCCAGCAATTTCATTCATAAAATAAATGGCATCGCTCGGATTGGCGATCTCATTTTAATTCGATCTGCATGGAAGTTGACACGTTTGTTTTGTTTTTGAGAAATTCATAGTCATCAGTCAACTTCATGTTTCGCAGCGAGCACTCGATCGAAAATCCCACACGTACTGCCCTGACAAAAATCCTATTTTATTAAAGAAAAGCTAAAAAAATATGACCAGCAGTAAAAAGATCATCGCCCGCTTTTGAAGATGAGCAGGTTCTTATTACTATTACCACAACGCATGAAGCATGTCGGAAATGACAAACCAGGGGTCAACTGCTCTGCTGCCCCAATCTGGAAAGCGCCTCTTGGGCAACGGTACCAAGCTTGGAACAAACGTGTCCAACATAATAGCTAATACGAAAAAGTATAAAATTATCTCCCTCTCGTTGTCCAACATAATACAGACTGGTATTATTATTGGAGGTTATAGCGTAGCTCTTTCTATCCTGAGACTTAGAAATCCAAACTCAAAACGTTGGTGGTTTGGTTCAGTACGTACGCTTTCGTCATCAATTTCGTCATCTATAAGGCGACATCTGCAGAGCAGATACTGCACCAAACGTTTTCTTTTTCTTTTTCTTGAGAAGCTGAGATCAGCAGTCAAAACTCCGAGGTCTGAGTCCGAAGAGCTGGGCGAAGCGATACGCGGTGTTGAACAAGCAATTTCATGTTGCTTTTTAAAGCGTTAAAACGCAATGTGGCGCTTTGCTGGGCAGGGCATGGCATGGCGGTGCGGTGTAAATGGCGACGTGATCAGCTCGGCGTATACGGCACAGCACGATACGGCACGGCGCGGCGCGGCTCACCTTCATTTCTGGCCACCAACCACCAACTCTCGACAGTTAAAAAAACGTGCCACATTTGGAAAGGGAAAAGTGACCACATTTCCATCACATTTCGGGTGCGTAAACTCTCTACTAGCTGCTAGTGTGACTCACAGTAATGCAGTGCATCGCTGCGATACAAACAGTAGAGAGTTGGACAGCGCTGCGTGGTGCGTCGCGTCGCGGTGCTTGCTGTGTGATCGATCTCTTACGGCGCGATTCGTTGTCTTCCGGCGCGATGCGTCGTGGCCACGCATTTCTCACCACGGTGCGATGCTTTTCGGCACAACGCGAGACAACACTTTTTGATATACAAACGCGCCATGACGCGACGATTTACAATGCTGTGTTGTACGGCGCGGCACAGCTCGAGTCGCAGCGGCGTGCCGCAATATTTGTTTCATGACTCTAGCGATTGGAATAGAAAGCAGGAAGATCTCGAAGAAGTTTATCCTCATCGAGCCTTCAGTCGCCCGTTGGCCGGCGGCCAACTGGGAAATTATTAGCAACGGGAGTGAAATGTGAGCGCGAGCTCCGAGCCCATGAGTCGGAATTGCAAGATGCGGCAGCGCCAAGGAGACCAGCTTAGTAGAAACGCGTTTCTCAAACATTGGTACGGCGTCGTACGCTCTTGTCATCTATTTCCCCATCTAGGGCGCCATCTGCCCCATGTAAATCTGCGATCAGCGGTCAAACATCGGAAAGGCTGCAGACCTTCACACCGCATAGCGCTACGCCCATGGGCGCATAGCGTAGCGGTAAGCGGTGCTGGGCAGTCAACACAATGCGGTGCTGAGGAGGGCAGGGCATGGCGGTGTGGCGCATATGACGCACCACGGCCAGTTGGGCGTGCTTCGGCACGGCGCGATACGGCTTAGCGGGGCGCGGCGCAGCTTCACTAAATGCCCAAGTTTTGGTGCACGCTGTGAGCCGCATAGTAGAGAATATAGAAGTTACGCGGCCAAGCGCGATGCACGGCGGCGCAGCGGCTTACCGCATCCTTCAATGCAATTACGGCTTTTTGTGGCCAGCAATTACGGCTTTTTGTGGCCAGCAATTACTATAGAATTGATAGAAACCGTCTAGCTACTGTTAGCTATAGAGCTTCCTGTTTTCCATTCTAGTAGAATAGAAAACAGGGAGCTTTCGAAGGTTTCGGTCCTCATCGTCGATGAGTCATCGAGCCTTCAGTCGGCAGACGGCAGACGGCAAAGTAATATAGTAGTTCAAGTGCTGCCTTAGCGGGCAAGAACGGCGATGTTTGCAAATCTGCGATGAAGCTCCTTTCAAAACAGAAATTCTATCGGCACTTGGGAGTGGATGTCAGCGGCACAAGATTTCTCTCGGTGCCGAGCGCCGGCGCTCCGAAAGTTCCTCTTGGCGCAAGTGTGAACAAATAGGTACTGGGAACAAATCCTAGTCTACTGGAACGCACCAGATATTACTTACGGTCGGTTAGCAAATCCCAATTGCTCTATGCCCATAGCAACAGGCTGTGTCCCGCAAACGACCTACAATCTCGGCAACGAGTCCGCGACAATCGTACCAACAATGGGCTTGGGGCCAAGCGGGTTAGGGGCATCGGCCTGGTCCATTGGAAGAACGGAACACTGCGCAATCTGCTGCAGCAAATGATCAGCCAGCGTGAGAGCAACCATAGCCTCAACCATCGGCGCTGCACGGGGTAAGACACAAGCATCGTGCCTCCCTTTTCCACGCAATTCAACGTCCTTTCCGCCCCGCGTGACAGTCTCCTGCACTTTCCCAATAGTGCTCGTCGGCTTGAACGCGACACGCAAAACAATCGGTTCGCCGTTACTAATTCCGCCCTGAATGCCGCCACTGCGGTTTGTGACAGCGCGCGTCCGGCCATCGGCATCAATGCGGAACGCGTCGTTGTGCTCGAGGCCCGTCAGCATCGTGCCTCCGAACCCGCTGCCGACCTCGAAGCCCTTCGACGCTGGGATAGACATGACCGCCTTGGCTAAATCCGCCTCAAGCTTATCAAAAACAGGACTGCCCAGGCCCGCCGGAACATTCCTCGCCACAACCTCCACGACGCCGCCGATACTGTTGCCACTTGTCCGCACTTCATCGATGTACTCAATCATCCTCTCCGCCGTCTCTGCGTGTGGACACCTGACCATATTAGCCTCAATCTCCTCCAACGTGACGGCCAGCGGATCAATCTCCGGCGCCTCAATGTCCCTCACCTTCTTCACATACGCAAGAATCTCGATACCAGCATATTCTTTGAGCAGTTTCTTCGCAACAGCGCCTCCAGCAACTCTCCCAATAGTCTCACGGGCACTACTCCTTCCGCCACCCGCCACCGCCCGGATCCCATACTTAGCATCATAAGCGGCGTCGGCATGACTCGGCCTGTACGCGACGGCCATTGTGTCGTAATCCTGACTCCTCTGGTCCTTGTTGCGGACGAGCATCGCGATGGGCGTGCCGATAGCGACGCCGTCCTGGACGCCAGACAGAATTTCAACAGAGTCCGCCTCGTTGCGCGGCGTCACGATGCGACTCTGGCCCGGACGGCGCCGGTCGAGTTCGACCTGCACCTCCTCGCGGCTGATGGCCAGACGCGGCGGGCAGCCGTCGATCGTCACGCCCACGCCGCCGCCGTGCGACTCGCCCCACGTCGAGATTCGGAAGACGCGGCCGAAGGAGTTGCCGAGACCCATCGAGGGCCGGCGGCGGGAGGAGGATGTGGGAGGAGTTGAGGACGGTGGGCGGTTAAGAGACAGAAGGGGCGTGAAGGACGAGGCAAAGGCTGGGGAAGAGTTCGACATGGTGGAGGGACAGGAGGTGACAGGGCTCGACTTCTTAGTTCTGTCTCCGTCTGATGAAGTTACACAATCAGGTCCTTGCACCAAAAGGTACTAGACAGCTCGACTAACGACGTGAAAAGAAACAAACTCGAGCCG
Organism: Devaleraea mollis; assembly: GCA_032361265.1. Lineage (NCBI taxonomy): Eukaryota > Rhodophyta > Florideophyceae > Palmariales > Palmariaceae > Devaleraea > Devaleraea mollis. Next base: position 6,092 of record JAULCF010896786.1, on the reverse strand, counting down.
AGTCGCAGAGCTCCCGGCGACGACAAAAATGAAATACAGGTTTAGTCACCGCAAGCTCAGCGCACAAGATCGAGTATCTCGAACGCTCTTGAACACAAGCAAACGCAATCAATAGCGGCAGAAACGGCGTGAGCGGACGTGGCTTTCGTGGCTTTCGTGCTGAGCGTGACGGTTCCACGAGCGAGTCGGTTCCTCTGACGATGTCGATCGCGCTGGCGAGTCGAAGCCAACACAAGGTGAGATCTTGTCTACAAACTTTCGAAATCTGAGCTCATCTCAACCAATCATTTGAAATATTTGGGTTTTTTCAATATTTTCGATATTTTGGAGACTACAGTAGAGCTTCGCTAAGGTGCGTGGAACGCCATATCATCCAGCAGGTGCCTGAATCCGTGACTTGGACTGTCCATTAATGGCCATAATGCATTATTAACCAGGTCTTGATGTCCATTAACCAATCAACTTGGGCATCAAGACTTAGTTAGTACTCCATCACCAGTCGGGTCTCCAGGCGGCAGTTTTGCATGAGTAGCCTATTTTAAGACTACTACCCGTATTAATGAGATTGTCATTGTGATAATTTTCGTGCCTTCAACGGCGACTGCAGTAAGGCTGGGTTTCGCGGACGTGATTATTGGCTGCGTTGAATTTGACTGAAGAAATGAACCTGGCGCGCCTTCGAAGCCAGCTGAATTTGTGGATGGATTTGTCGATGTGATCACATTCGTGGTTGCACCAGCGACTGTAGTTACGTTGTATTCCGCGGATATGAAACTAGCCTGCGTCGAATCTGGCTTGGTATAGGAAACTTGCAGGCCTTCCAGCTCTGCTGAAGTTCTCGGCAGAGCTTTTTTAATCACAATAGTCGATTCAGCGGCGACTGTAGTTAACAGCATCTCCACTACGATGGGTTCCATAGACTTGATAATTGACTACAGAGAATCTGGCTTGGTATATGAATCTCGCGAACTTGGAATGCCAGCTGAAGATCTTTGAGAAAGCGGATCTGATTTTGTTGAGAACGACCTTTTCGTTGGCAAGTACGTACCGGAGTACCTTTTTGGCCCTTCAACGCCTTTGTCAATTGACACATTGCCTGGATCCGTGAACGCGCTTGACTCATCCTTCCTTGTTCCCTCGAATCCAAAAGAAGTGTACAGGTAGGTGGAAACGACGAAAATTAAGAAACTTTAGTTCATCGCCTCCTAGGTAATGAAATGCATAGTAGCCAAACCGCTAGTCGCAGTGTCGCGATCACGATCACCTGCGAAATCAGCGAACCGGTAAGGTAACGTACCTGCGTGGCCAGGAGAGGCTTCGTACTTCTTCATGAGCCCAGCAGCTGGATCGGACACTTGCTCGCTTTTCTGCCCGAAATTCTCTCGGTTGAGAAAGACGTTTGGACAGCTTACTTTATCCCCTGCTGCTCAAGCTCATGATGCTTCATTCACAAGCGCCTCGACATGCCTTTTGAATTATTGATAGCATTTCTGAGCATCTTTTTGACGAGCTGTCCTCTTCCTGCTCTAGTCCGGATTTCGTTTGTGATCTCTAAAGCATTCATAGACCAGCATTCGTCGTTACCTCCTGGTGGGCACTCAGCTGCGCGTACAGGATACGATAACGCGAATGAGCGGTTAGGCATGGACCTTTGCATTCCAATTCCCGGCACCATTGATGACACACGAAGTAGGGCAACCTGGACAGCGATTCCGGTGCATTCTATTTATCGCAAGCTACAGAGCTCAAACCATGCATTCTGTTAATGGAATGCATGGTTTGAGCTCCGTAGCTTGCGATTAATAGAATGCACCGGAAGTTGGAGTCGACAGTATACCGTTCCAGCTGTGAGGAGCACCAGCATTTACTTGTATTTGATACGTGAGCGTCGAACAAGAACCTACGTTCGCGTAATACCATATACTAAGATGTATCCTACCGCAGATACCACTACTGCTTCGCGAGACCGCAAACTGCTTAGCGTGATATGTTGGGTGAGCAGGACCGACACTTTTGCTTGAACTTGGTTAATATTTATTCGTTTGTTTAGCCCTTAGTCCTTTTCTACGACAACAATTGTTAACAATTGTTGTACAACGACGTCGTAGAAAAGGACTAAGGGCTAAACAAACGAATAAATATTATATAAATTAATTTCTTTCTTAAGAAAAAGCTGGTGAATGCTCTGAAATTAAGTGCTAGAATTCCTGCTTTCTCTGAACCTCTGCGAATTTTCTACCACACACAGCTATAATAATATTATCCATATTATGGTCAATACTGTATACGTTTTTAAACGTATACTTAAAAGTATTTGTTGACGTATATTACCAAAAAGTAAGATTTGAAATTTCAATGCTGAAGCATTTTTTAAAATGCTTTAGTATTAAAATGCTTTGAAAGGGACTTCGATGTCTCTTTTAAATTTGAAAGACATAGTTTTCTTTTAAGTCTTTTAAAATAAATGGGCAAGTACCGGAAAAGGGGTAAAAACTCGCAAGACGCTCCTACTTTTGCTCTGCTTTTACGCATGTGCGTGTATAATAGATTTCTTATTATTCTCGTATTTTAATAGTTACAACTACGGTCCAAACTAATTTAGTAGTCCCATTTTCAAATAAAAAGCGAAAGGATTACAAGTAGAACTTGTAGATTAGTTCAAAAAATGGGCTAAGGTGCATTCCGTTGACTGATCGTGAGTAGTGTTTGTAACGACGACGTGTTTTTTGTCGTGCTGTAGACTGATATGTGCTTTCATTTTAGTGCATCTCCCCTGAGGGGAGAGGCCTCATATAATTATATGATCTTAACATTTCATATTCGTAATGGAGCTATACTTCAAGGTGAGACGATCTCACTGATTTTTTGTTCAGTGGATCTACTGCCCACTAAGCTGTGATACCATTGTGAGCAATTGAGGAAAGTGCGGCCCTTGAGAGCTCCTTTAAGCGTGATACAGTTGTCTATGGTATACCACGCTTATAAAAGCTCAAGCTTCGGGATCCCAGAGTAGAGCACTTTTCTTTTAGCTACCAGCCGCCAGTTTCGCTGGCATAGTATAATATTCCTGCAGAATTGCCGACCAGTGGTGGTGGTAGTTTAAGTGTCCCATACTCAATCAAGCTCTCAAATGTACCATACATGGAAGCTTTGGGTAAGTATTTAGTGCTTTAGCTACCACCACTGGTCGGCAATTCTGCTGCCATATTATAATGTACTAAAAGAACTGGCGGGCAGTATCCGAAAGAACGGTCATGGCGTGTGGATACATTGTAGCTCAAAGATCGTTTACACACTAAAGCCTCAAGATGGCAAAAAGCAAAAAGTACTAAAAGTACTCGGGTACTAATTGCCCAAGTGGCTACCGTTCTAAAGCCTGGGTTGCTTGAGCAATGATCACTCCTTTTTGAATAGAAATCGCCGCCATTCGCCAGAGAGACATCGAAAATCGCCGCTGCCGGTAAGTCGTCGCTGCTGCCACATTGTAGCTTATTCTGGTTACTTTAAAAGACCTTCAAGGTCTCCAAGTTCGAGTAAGCTATATGATCATGTTAAATGATCCTTTGCCATGGCATGCATCATGCGAGCATGATGCTCTCATGAGGTAGCTCGAGCCACAACTGGGGATATCCCCTCATCGATGAAATAAGTTATAGAATAAGTTCAGTGAGTTGCGCGGGAAAGCCAAGAGCTGAAGCTGGTCACGGCGTGGGAACGCTCTTTTCGGTGAATCATCTTCGGGCTGAAGCTCAAAGTGACTCTAGCTAGAGTCGACTAATAATAGTTACCCGAATATATGAGGATGCCAACGAAACAGTACTGTTTCGTGGGCATCCTCATACATTCGGGTAACTAAATTAGTGCACGTATATGCGTATACGTGTGTATACACATAATTAACATTTTTTTTCTTATCTTGAAGTATAAACTAAAATTTATGCAAGTTTAGTACAATGAGCCTGGCATTGTGTTCGTGCCTGAAATTGAAAATTGCGTCAACAAATAAGCGCATACATCCCAATAGGTCTACTAACCCTCCCTTTCGTGTCACAATAGTACTCCTCATGCAGATTCAAGTGATGTATAGAAGCTGAGCTCATCGAAGCTGTTCTAAACAAGATTGTCTGTCTCCGTAGTGAAGATCAGGGATTTACGAGTTTGCAGCCATTCTCGTCCTTTGATCCATTCGTAGTCGAGCGTCATCGTAGGACAAGAGTGGGCAGTTAATACAGGAAACAAAGTAACGAGTTCATAGTGTCCCCTTCATTACGACTATTGGTGTTCTATTACCCTTTCCCACCCTGCTACATTTGCATGGACCAATACAACTTTCCTGGAGCTGGTCGAAGTGGGAGTGGCGATGGGCTCACAGGAATCGACCTGGCGGGTTCAGGCAGCGATTCCAGCTCGGCGTCGACCATTTATGACCCTGCTGCCGAGGCTGTGGATCCCAAAATGATGGCTGACCTGGAAGTTAAGCGCGCCGAGAAAGAGCGGAAGAAAGAACTCGGGATTCTCGATGCAGAAAGAAGAGACTTGGGATCTTCTCCCCACTCCCCTTCCCCGGGCCAAGATCCGTTCGCGGAGAAGATAGCGAGCATGAACGCCGACATTGTGAACGAGGCGCCTAGATTTTGCTGCGGCCTTTTCGCCCTCCGCAGCTGTGTTTTTGCGGTCAACATTATGGCTATTATTGTGGGTGTCGTGTCTTCAGGCATCGGCATTGTCGGCAAGATTCAGGGCTCGAAGCTGAATGTCGACGGCTTCAAAACGCTCGAAGCTCTGCTTCTTTCCGGTCCAGGTTACATATTCCTTGCGTGCGCAGTCGGCGGGGTTATTTTTGTTGTAGCTGGTATTCTTGGGATAGTGCTGGCGAACGATATTACTTATGGTATCGTGGATGCGAAGCAGAAGGGCATGTTCTTTGTGTACCAGAGTTTTCTCGTTCTACTTGTCTTTGTCTTCGGTATTCTGTTCGGCGGCTCTATCGCAGCGAATAGCATTCTCAGCGCCAAGAGCGTGTACGACGAAAGCGCGTGGAGAACGTCGCTCCTCGCCGCCCCAGACGCGGCGTGCGATACCGAACTTTTTGAGAAGTGCGCCGGATTCGCAGACAGCACCGAGTGCGTAGCGGATAAGAGCACCGTCTTTGTGCAACAGAAAAACTGCCCCGGCCACTTTTGCCTGGATTTTTGCCAGGCGGGCGAGACCATTCCAAACGCAAACCAGATCTGCCAAGTGTGCAAGCCGGAGTACGACTGGAAGGCGTGCAAATCCCACGAGGTAAGCTTGGAGGCGGGAACAGGGTGCTCTGCACCGATCAACGCTTCGGCGGAAAACCAGTACTTGGGAGCGGTGATGATTCTGCTCGCTGGAGTGATAACCGGCATACTCTGCATATGTCTGGCGTGCTTTAGAGCGTGCTGTTTGGCACCGGTAGAAAGACAGCCCGTCTGATGCTGCAGCGCAACTAAAAGCGATTACAATCAATATAGTGACCTACTACCAAGTACTGCAAGCAAAAATAAAAAGAACGAAACATGCGACGCGCAAAGATTGCAATCTTACTAATAACCAACACAATCGCAACATCCGACTCGTCTGAATCGAGACGTAAATTTCTTAAGCTCGGGATACTTCTCTGCTGCATAACCTAGGAAGCGAAACGGGGACCAGCGGGCGAAAAAGAAGAGAGTTGCCTCCTTTTCTCTCCAAGGCTTCCATGGACTTACTAAGAGAAAGAGGGAGAGGAAACCAGCCAAAAGAACCTGCACTGCGGCGGCACCAGCAGCAGAACATACACTGCAGCGTGAACAGTCCCAAATCCCTCTCTAATTTCGCCCAGCATTGCCTCTGCCGCCCTCGTCGCCTCGAGGCAAGCGGAAAGCGAGGGCAAGAGCAAGCCCGAGCACAGCCCGAAGCACTCAGGCATTGCGCCCGACCCCTCCCTCTCTGCCGCCACCGCGATCCGAGACAGCAGCGAAGCGTACTTACAACCAAATTTACAAACCACTCTACTCAGCGGGCGGCGCCTGCTGTTGCGCGGGCGGCGCCTCGCCGGGGCCTGGCGGCGGGGCGTACGGCGCGCCGGG
>JAULCF010895675.1:0-18079 GCA_032361265.1 Devaleraea mollis | reverse complement strand
CAAGGCCTTCGTGAAAGATGCATTTTTTTACGGACTCCCTTTGATTCCTCATATTATGGCTGCAGGAGTAATGGACTTCTCGGATCGAATTTTTATTCGTAAAATGGTAGGTCCAAATGAATTAGGTGTTTATGATATTGGTTATAAAGTTGGAAGTATTATTCTTGTTATTCAGGCATCTCTATTAATGGCTTGGATACCTTTCTTATTTGAAAAATTAAAAGAAATCAATCACCGAAATAAAATTTATATTGTTTCGGTTTCTTACCTCATGATGATTGGCTTAGTCGTTTGTGGAATTCTATTAACATTATTTGCACCATTACTTTTTGATTTAAAAGTTGTATACCAGTCAAAAAAAAGATGTAGCTTGTTTGCTACATCCTAAAAATTATTGCATAGCCATATAGGTATCAACGTGCTCTTGGAAAAGCTTACGAAGATTATTCGTAACAGCACCAACCTTGCCATCGCCGATAGTCATATCATCAATTTTTACGATTGGCTGAGCCCCTTTAGTTGTACTTGTTACAAAAGCTTCTTTAGCATTCTTTACTTCATCCCAAGTTAAAATACGCTCTTCTACTTTGTAAGCTTCATGAGCAACTTTCAATAAGTTCTTGCGTGTTACGCCTTTTAAAATTTTATCTTTTGCAGTTATAATCGTATTATTGTTATCTACTATGAAAAAGTTTGATTTTGTTGTTTCTAGAATTTCTTCACCACTGAAATACAATGCATCTACCGCGCCTGCATCCTTCATTTTTTTATGGAGGCTCACTGCCATAAAGTAATTATTACTTTTAACTTCTGGCAAGTCACGTTGGTATTCGTAACTGACTAGACTTGCACCATCACTAAATAATTCTGGTTTAAAAACGGGTAAGTCTACGGTTAAAGCAAGAAAGTTTGGTGTAGTTGGGGTTACACTATCAGCAGCTTCGCCACCTGTTAAGAAAAGTTGGAGTCCAACTTCGCTCAGATTATTCTTTTGGGTTAGTTCTAAAAGTTTTGCCTTTAACTCAGCTCTAGAAAATGGCCAATCTAGCCCCATCAAACGACTTGAATTCTCAAAACGATCCAAGTGGTCTTCTATAAAAAGCGGCTTACCATCCACTAAACGCAAATAATCAAAAGCAGCATAACCACGTCTAAAACCAATATCTTTAGCAGGCAAAAAAGCTTCTGAATCTGGCACAATCTCATTGTTAATAATGTGATACGTCATAACAAACACTCCTTATAGATAAATCTACTATACAGTCATACTACAGGTAAAACTCTTTATAGCATGTAAATTATGCTAAAAAAAGACGTAGCTCAAATCAAGCTACGCCTATTATCAGTAAAGCTAAATAAGTACTTAAGCTTGAACTTGTGCCAAAGCCTTTTCAAAACGAGCCATAACTTCATCAACTTCTTCTTTAGTGATGATTAACGGAGGCACAAAACGAATTACTGTCGCGCCTGCGTTAATAACAATAACGCCATGATCTTTTAAAGCTTTTACATAAGGTGCAACTTTTTCTTTAAACTCCACACCAATCATCAGACCAAGACCACGTACTGTGCGAATCTTTGGATTCTCTAAAGCACGTATCTTTTCTTGAAAATAGTTACCAACTTCTAGCGAGTTAGCAATTAAATCTTTGGCTTCTATTTCTTCAAGAACCGCTAAGCCTGCGGCTGCTGCAAGTGCATTGCCACCATAGGTTGTGCCGTGTCCGCCTTTTGGCATTTTTAAAGCAACTTCTTCAGTCATAGCTAATACACCAAGCGGGAATCCTCCACCAATACCTTTAGCCAGCGTTACCATATCTGGCTTGATACCAGCATATTCACAGGCTAAAAACTTACCTGTTCTACCAACGCCAGATTGAACTTCATCCATAATAACGAGCGCACCACGCTTATGGGCGATTTCTTGTGCAGCTTGCAAGAATTCAGCGTCCGCAGGATACATACCACCTTCACCCTGAACAGGTTCAAAAAATATAGCAGCAGTTTCATCTGTGATGGCTTCTTCAAGTTCATCTATCTTGTTGAGATTGATAAACGTTGACAGGTTTGCATAGGGGCCAAATGGTTCACGATATTTCTTTTCCCAAGTTAGGGGTAACACACCATGTGTTCGTCCAGAGAAACTACGTTTTGCGACAACAAAATGTTTACGTCCAGTAGCAGCTTTTGCCCATTTAGTAGCAGCTTCATTAGCCTCTGAACCAGAGCTTGCCATAAAGAAGCGAGTCAGGTTCATTTCTGCTGGTAGGAAGGCAGCTAGCTTGTCATAGAAGTCTGTTCGAGTATCGTTGCCATGTGCTTGAGAGCAAATCATCAGTTTCTTAGCTTGCTCTGCTATTGCGTTACTAAGACGCTCATTGCCATGGCCGACACTTGCTACAGCAATACCTGCCATACAGTCGAAGTACTCGTTATCATCTGCATCGTAAATCTTGACACCGTCACCGTGGGTAAAGACGATATTTGGCTGCCACAAGCCAGCGTTGTGCTTGGCATCCCGCTCTAGGATTTGTTGGCTCTTTGTGAGTGTTTGTGTCATCGCGATTTCTCCTTAAAACTTTCCGTAAGGAATATGCATTAATTGATGTATATACACCTATTTTATGCATAAAGTTACACTTTTAGTGCTTTTTATGTATAAACATACGCAAAGTAGCAAAAAGACTACCATGCCTATGTAATGTTGACAAGTCTAGCACGTTTATAAGCTATAGCGCTAGTTATTATAAAAGTAATACTGCATCCTTACCTTTATTTCGAAATGCATATTACTTATAAAATAAAAAAAACCTTTTAATCATAAGTAGTATGCGCACATTGTAACCTAAAATAATACTTTGGGGGAATATTGACAAAAGATTTCATTGCTAAAACTAAAAAGCTACTCTATTTGCTCAATTGCACTTTAGTGGATAATGTTTTATAGCTCTTACAACTCTTTATAGCACTGAGTACCTATAATTTAATGCAATATAGGAAGTGTTTGCAAATGGGTTTTTGTAAGATGTTTAGCCAAATCATTGATGTCAAGCAATTCAGCTATTGTACTATCTAAACTCACTTGCCATGTATCTAAAAAGCGTTTGGCACGGTTACTTGTCCAGGCTAAACTTGCTTGGTGGCTTGCTACATATCGGGCTAGGTAGATGGCTTGTTCTTTGTAACCTTGTATCTCCCAGAGTTCTACAATTCTAATCAAATTTGTTAGGATGCTAGGTTGATCAGATATAGTATGCGCTAAACTCAACCCCATTTGAATATATTTAGCTGCGTCTTGCAAATCACCTGCGGTAAGAGCAATCCAACCTAATGTAGCAAGCATTCCAGATTCTCGGTTCTTTTCGCCTCGTTCTTGTACAAGACTTAAAGCTTCTTTTGCTAATGCATAGGCTTGAGGGTAGTCACCTTGCTTCATTGCAATATTTGCCAAGTTATGCAGCAGTATAGGAATATCTTTGTCTTTTCCTATTTCTTTGCCTAAGGATAAACTTTCTAAATATAATTCTTTAGCTACATCCATGTAGTTTGAATCAGGCTCGAGCTGCCCCATAAATATTCCCGTATTCAACTCTAAGGTACCGAGGTGTAAAAGCACCGTTACAACATCAGCTTTATTATCAAGCTTCCGGTGCCATACAAGTGACTGTTTGTAATCCTGTTTTGCTGCATCATAGTCACCCATGGCTTGATGAATCGTTCCTCGGCGGTCAAAACTATTTGCAATTAAACTGTCAGATACTGATTCAGGTTTAGACAACACTATTTCTATTTCTTCTTTAGCTTTTTCTTGCTCACCTTTAAAGTGATGAAGAAAAGAACCATAATAATGTCGCCAAATTAAACCTTCACGATCTTGGCATTGTTCTAGAAGTGGAGCAGCTTCTTCAGCGTAATTTGCTGCGAGTGCAAACTCACCTAAACGAGTTTTCAATAAACATGTACCTAACAATAAACGTCCATAACTTTTAAGCTGATTGGCATCAGTTTTATCTAAGGTGTGGAGTCCTCTAGTAAGTAATGCATCCCCAACCCGATATAGTGCAGCATCTTCTAAAGCAAAAACTAAGTTAAAAATAATGTTTTCAATAAAACTTAAATCTTTTGACTTAAGTGCAAACACAAAGGCGTCAGAAATATTTTCGGTATCTTCTTTTAATACCCGAAGGCTCGAGCCCTGCTTTGCCTCCTGATAAGATTCAAATGGTGCCAAATAGTATGCAGCATGTTTTTCGGCAAATTCTCCTGCATTTGTTAATTTTTCTAGACTGTATTGATAAATCATGGGGTGTCTATCAAAACGTGTAGTCTCTGATACACGTAACAATGACTTATTCACTAAATTCGCTAATTCAGGAAGTGTTGCGCCTACAACAACAGCTGCAGCTTGCCGACTAAAACCACCTCTAAATACCGCAAGTTCTGCCAAAATACGTTGTTCTTTTAAGGTCAATAATTGCCAAGATTGCTCAAATGCTGCGCGTAAGCTACGGTGTCTTTCAGGAAGATTGCGGTAATCAACTTGTAGGAAATCAAGATTAGCTTCAATTTCGTTTGCAATTTCAACAAGTGCAAGCTGTGGTACCCAACTTGCAGCTAGCTCGATACCCAAAGGCGAACCTTCAACCCAATTACAAATTCGTATAATATGATGCAAGTTGGTAGCGTCTAAGTTAAAACGGATGGATACTCGTTTAGCTCGCTGCCAAAAAAGTTGTATAGCGTCATAGGCTAATGCTTCATCTATACTTACTGTTTCATCAGGTACTGCAAGTCCTTCAAGTTCATAAATCCACTCTTCAGCCAAACGTAGTTTTTCTCTAGAGGTTATTACTACTTTAAGGTGTATGCAACGTCTTAAAAGTTCTGAAATGTTTAATGCCGCATCTGTAACATGTTCAAAATTATCAATAACTAGTAAGTAATCTTTATCGCTAATATAACGACTAACCTGTTCAAATGCAGATTCATTGCCAACAAGGTCTAAATCAATGGTATCCGCAATGGCTGGCAAAACCTCTTCGGCAGTATGCAAAGATTCAAGCTCAACAAAATATATCCCAGCGACAAAAGTATTTTGGTCACTAAACTCTCTAGCAGTATGTAAGGCTAGTTTGGTTTTTCCTATTCCACCGATTCCTAAAATCGTAACCAAACGACATTCAGGCTTAATTAACAACTGACCTAGTTCGAAAAGCTCAGGGTCTCGCCCCACTAAAGTTGTTAGGGGTTTAGGTAAATTATTAGTTCCATTATTATTAGGAGGTGATATTTCAGTAACCACTTCATCTTCAAGTTTTATTTGTTCTAGGTCCAAACCATATTCGCTAGCTTCTTGCAAAATAGTCTTCAGTAGATGACTTTTCGTTTTAGAAAAGAGTTTATAGAAGTGTTCAAATTCCTCGAAATTTAAGTCACTGCTAGATGTTATTGAATATGCTTTTTCAGCTAAGATTTGTGTTTCAGAAAGATCAATTGCCAACTCTGCTTTTTTCAATATAGCACTTCGTACTTGAGCTGCTATGTACTCTCGTGTCCGATAAAGCCATTCTTCTAATTCTTCACCTAATTCCAAACTCAAACCTTCTGAAAACCCACCAACATACAGGTTTATAGCTTCGTCAAGTTTGTGCTCTTCTAAACAAGCAAGAAGTGCTTTAGAATCGCTTAAAACTGTAGTCTTTAAATGTGTTTGGTCTGCTTCAATCAGGTCTGGTGCAACTTTTCTTATTTGCGACAAGGCAACAGATAAGCTAGTTAAGCTGTGCGCGGCTCGAGGCCAAAAAAGTTCCGCCACATAACGGCGCTCTTTTTGCCCTTCTAGTGCAAGATAAGCAAGTAGAAGTAAAGGCTTTTGTCGCCTAAATTCCGTTCCCCTTAATGCCAAACCACCCAGGGTAAGAAGCATATTTCAATTTAGCACATAACCGTTAAGGGATTACGCTCTAAGCTACATACAAATCCTTCAGAAAATCTTGATAAAATTCTCAGCTCTTTAATTCAATAGAAAGTATCTACGCCCAAATCTATACAACCCTTAACGCAAAAAAGAGCGTTAGGGGGTTGTTAAGGGCTCATTGTATATATTTCTCACAGACCTGCAGACTTAGGGTGGCAAATCTGTTTTGCATTTAGAGGTTAGATAGCTATTTGAGTGGGTCAATTTAGTTTGTAGAAAGAGGGAATGGATGAAAACTTCGATAGTGAATTACAATCTAACTTTAAGCATAGATGCAAAAAAACAATTTGAACCGAGCGCCAAAACCTTTGTTGTGCGAAAAAATGAAATCCAATCAAGGTTTCTGAATGGGAACTTATGAAGTCTAAAAAATTATGGTTTCGATATATCTGTTTTATTCTCATCTTTTTGGCTTTAGTAGCCTGTCAATCAAACACTAGTAAAACACCTACCAAAAATAGCCTTTCAGCTTTTGAGAACTTCAGTGGTAGCATTATTCGCACAAGGCCTTTGTTTACTGAGGGAAGCTTGAACATTCCTGAAATTCTTGGTCTAAAACTCCAGATTAAGGCAGATACAGAAGAGTTAGTGCTTAGCTTTGTTGATAAAGATGAAAAAGCAGTTGGTAATAGTATTACGCTTAAACGAGAGGTGACTTCGAGTCAGGCAGCTCCAGTAGTCAGTGCTGAAAATCTGAGCCTTTTTGGAGCACAAGGTCTAACTATCCGTGCCACACTTACCCCTAATGATGAAGATAGTAATATTTCGATTGCGATAAGTAGAAACAAACCTGCTACTCAAAAACAATTGTTCCCTCAAAATCATGTTACAAGTCATGCGCTTAGACAGGAATTTATTGATAAATATGCTGAGCTCAAAGCAAATAACCCCATGGCTACTGGGGTTGAGATATTTGCAGATACCGTTCAATATGTGTTTGACCGAACGCACGAGTTAACGTCATCGGAAACTGATTTTTTCGTAAAGAATCTTATACTTGATGATTTAGTGGATATCTTTGTTAACTGGTTAGATAAAGACAACCTTATGTTAACCGACCCTGCTTTTGGATCAGGTGGTTTAATTAATGACGGTGCAATTACTGCGAAAACAGGATTTAGAGAAGACTTACAGTTTGGCGAAGGGCGTTTTAGACACTTTGCAGCAAATGCACGGATTGCCTCATTTGATCCTTTACCTTATAACATACTTACTAACCTAGCAGCACGTGCTACAGGTGGGGATTTTGAATGGCTTAGCGATCCCACAGGCGATATTGCTGCAGACATCGCCACCAATGGACTTGGTCGAGATTTTTATGAAGAGCTTGTTGACGAAAACGATATGGCTACTTTAGCCAATGGTAGAACCGTAAGAGACTGGATTATTAAACACCTTGGTGATGGAAAAGTACGCCAAGTTATTGAAGTGTCAAAAATTGGGAACGGCACTGGCACCATTAGTAGTCTTCCTGAAGGTATCGATTGTGGCAATATATGCAAAGCTCGAATTGCTGTTAATTCACGTGTAGACAGTGTAATATTTGCAGCTGTACCAGATCCTGGCTCAATTTTTGTTGAATGGTCAGGTGCTTGTAGTGGAAGTAATCCAACCTGCGCTGTAACTATGCAAACTGGTCATGTACTTACAGCTCGTTTTGAAAAAGGTGTTGCATTAACTGTTAGTGTTGAAAATAGTGCTTATGGTCAAGTGATTAGTGATGAACAAGAAGATAAAACAATCAATTGTGGAGAAGATTGTAATATACCTTTTTCTGAAGGTACAACCATAACCCTAAATGCAAGTTTAACCAGTACAGGTATAAGCGAAGGTGCATTTTTTGCAGGTTGGGAAGGTGCTTGTAGTGGCATCAATCCTAAATGCATTCTTACCCTTAATGAAACGAAAGTAGTCAAAGCTATCTTTAAGAAGCCTGATGAATATAAAATCTCTGCTGTTACAATTACAGATCCTTCAGAGCACAAACCTTTTACGAAAGATCCTATTACTGGTCAAATACTTAAGGTAAAGGTTTTTAACAATAAGACAGTTGAAGTAACTGGTTCAGCACCTGAATTTGTAGCTGTCAAAGGTGAGATGATACTGGATAGTATTGTTGCAAGTGGGCTAGGTACAGTTGCAGGTTTTTCAAATATAACTGTGAAGCTTGATCTTGAGTTTGAATATAATCCAGATGGTAGTGTAAAGATAGTTAAAGGGAAATATATAATGGGTGCCACTGGGGGCTTACCAGGAGGACAGCCTATAATTTTTGAATTTAGTGCTGATCCATGCTAATTACCGTAACGGCGAATTTCCTGGAGGTATAGGTATGTCCTACAAAATCAACTTTGATGGATGACTTCAAGTACTAGTACACTAAATAATAGTCTGAAATTTTTATAACTCAGGGTCTATAAGAAAATAGGAGTTCGCAAGTTAAGCGAACTCCTACAAAAATATATGGATTCATATATATACAGCATTTGCATTATTGATTCCCACAGCATCCATACTTTAGCCTGCCTCAAGGGAAGTGATTTTTGCCTATGTTACTTTTAATTGATGGTATTTCTTTTGAAATTGCTGACAATTAAAAGCTAACTTACAACAGTTCCGTTACCTTCTAAAGCATAAGTTACAGGGTTTTCAATCCGTGCATCACCAAAAATAACCTGACCTACGCCACCTTCAACAGCTTCAGCAGCACCAAGCACCTTTTTCTTCATACGGTCTTTGGCAAACTCTAGATATGATTCAACATCATTGGCAGGAATATTTTTGATTAGTGAGCTTTCGTCGGGGAAGTCACGTAATAAGCCAGGTACATTTGAAAGAAGTAACATGGTATCTGCTTTTAGAGCAGTTGCAAGCGCAGCAGATGCTCTATCTCCATCAACATTAATAGCTACACCTTCATAGCTAATAGCTGGTGGCGTTAGTACAGGTAGATAACCATTGCTTGTGAGTAGTTCGATTAGGTCAGTATTGACTTTTTCAACGGTTCCAGTATGGTCGCCACGTAGAATTTTAATTTTGCCATTTTCAACACTACGAACCTTGTCTTTGTGCTTACCTTCCCAAATACGCCCATCAATACCAGAAAGACCAACTGCGTTTACGCCATGCTTTTGTAAACGCTCGACAATACCTTTATTCATCTTGCCACAATAAACCATCTCGAAAATCTCTAAGGTTTCTCGGTCAGTGAATCTACTGGTGTAACCACTAGGACTAGTCACAAACTTTGGTGGGTGTCCTAGTGCTTCAGAAACACGATTGGTTTCTGCACTACCACCATGTACTAGGATAAGTTTTTTACCTGCTTTGTATAATTCTGCAACATCTGCACAAAGTGCATCGTAATCGATGCCGTCTGAACCGCCTACTTTAATAACTATCATGGCTTTAGTTTAAGCCCTGCGTTATAGGGCATAAAAGTCCGCTATTCTTAATCGTGTAAAGATAGTTAGGACTTGTGCATAGATGGTAGCTAGTTTTCTAAGTTATACTACCCCCAATGAAGGTCCTAATTTCGAACGATGATGGTATATTTGCGCCCGGCATCCGTGCTTTGGCTGAAGTAGTCAGTGAGATTACTGATGACGTTGTTATTGTTGCTCCTAGTGTTGAGCAGTCTGCTGCGGGGCACGCAATTACGATTCGTAGCCCCTTGCGCTATAGCAAAACACGACTTGAAGGTTTAGAGCATATTCCAGCGTTTCGGGTAGATGGTACACCTGCAGATTGCGTCATGCTTGGCGTTGCAAATGCAGGCAAGCCAGATTTAATTCTTTCTGGTATAAACATTGGTTCAAATCTTGGGTTTGATGTTACACATTCAGGTACAGTTGCTGCTGCTATTGAAGGTATGACGATGGGTATTCCGTCGATTGCATTTTCGATAAAAGTAGATTTTTCAAAAGAATTAAACCTAGAGTTTAGTCATGGTAAAGAACATATCAAAGAGATTGTTCAAATGGTTGCAAAAGATGGTTTACCACATAAAACACTCCTCAATGTAAATTTTCCAGAAGCTGAAACTAAAGGTATTCGCGTAGCGAGTCAGTCTGAACATAGCTACGAAGATTCTGTTATTGAACGCATTGATCCAAATGGCAAACCTTACTACTGGTTAAGTGGCAAGCCGTATGGACAAGATGTTCCAGATACTGATTATACAGTTGTTACAGAGGGCTATACTGCTGTGACTCCTTTACATTTTGACCTAACACACCAAAGCTATATGTCAAAACTTGGCAAGGATTTAGGACTTTAAAATGCGTGAAGCTTTACAGAAAGCAATGTTAGATGCATTGCCCAAACAACATGCTGACGCTGAGCTAAATAAGTTCTATGAATACCTACATGATTATCCAAGTCGCAGTGGAAAGCTTATTCGTGGGCAGTTTGTATTGTTGGCTTGTGAGGCGCATGGTGGAAATTGGCAAGATGCTTTAAAAGTTGCTGCTGCTTTAGAGCTTTTTCAAAACTGGGTTTTGATTCACGATGATATAGAAGATGATTCAGATGAGCGCCGTGGTAAACCTGCTATGCACCGCAGTTTAGGTATGCCTGTTGCCTTAAATGTTGGCGATGCACTGCACGTATATATGTGGCAATTACTTCATCACTTAGATATGCCAGCCGATGCTTGGCGTAAAGTGCTTTTTGAATTTGAAACTATGATTCACCGCACTGCTGAAGGTCAACACTTAGATTTGTCTTGGGTTGAGCAAGGTCGTTTTGATATTGGTGAAGCTGATTATTTGCAAATGGTTACACTAAAAACAGCTTACTACACTGTGGTTTGCCCCTTACATTTAGGTGCTTTTGTCGCAGAACAACCTGTGAGTGATGTTGACGCAGCAGCTATAGACATGGGCATTGCTTTTCAAATCCGAGATGATGTTCTTAATCTTATGCCTGATGTATCTTATGGTAAAGAATTTGCTGGAGATTTGTATGAAGCTAAGCGTACGCTGATTTTGGCCCATACTTTTCAAGAGGCATCAACTGGCGAAAAAGAAGAGCTTGAAGCACGACTTGGTAAATCCAGATCTGACAAAAACAATGATGATGTTGAAGCTATTCTTGCAATCATCAACAAACACAAATCTTTAGACTATGCCCAATCCGTAGCCGAAGAGCGTGCAACCAGAGGACTTGCAGTCATGAAAGCTGAACTAGCGAAGCTACCAAATCAAGATTCAAGCAATAAAATTCTAACCATCCTTGAATCATTAGCAACCCGAACAATCTAAAACGACTATTCTTAAATGTAATATCTTACTATTCACTTAAATATAGTGTAAGAGAAAAACAATATACTGTATTGTTCATGGTATTTTCTCTTAATCGCTGTCAGCTTTGTAAAGAACGCCCAACAACTTCAAAGGGCTGTTGTGCTATTTGTGCTAGAGGTTTATTTAAACCACAAGTTAGTCGCACACTTAAACTTTCTTTAGGACCCTATGGTGGTCGTTTGGAACAAGCCATTCGTGCGCTTAAGTACAAACAAGTTACGCGAATAGCTAAGCTTTTTGGTTTTGAGATTGCCAAAGAAGTTCAAAAACAGTTTTGGACTATTGATCTAGTAACTGGTGTACCGCTGCATTGGCGACGGTACATGGAGCGTGGTTACAACCAAGCAGCGTTAATAGGTAGGGAAGTTGCTGAACATTTAGAGGTTCCTTATGACGCATGTCTAAAACGTCAACGTTATACCCAACAACAAGCTAAACTATCAGGACAACAACGAGAGCAAAATGTTCGGGCTGCTTTTGTAGTGCCTGAAGTTAGCAAAGATGATGTTCGGGGTAAACGGATTTTATTGATTGACGATGTCTATACTACAGGTATGACTTTAGAGGCTTGTAAAAGGTCGCTGGAATTATCGGGAGCAAAATCAGTTTATATAGCGGTTGTGGCTCGAGCCGAGAAATAACCTTCTATTAGCTTTTTGATTGAGTTAGTTTATTGTATTGCAGGCTGACACACTAGTTTTTATTTTGATAATCATTGCGACCAATCCCCCGCTCGCTTCGCTCACCGCCCCCTTAATAAAGGGTCTAAAGGTCAAAATCATAATCTGTCCAGTGCAGGATTAAGAGGTTGATTGGGTTAGTTCAATATAGTGCAAGCTAAATACGTAGACAAAATTAAGTTACATTTACTGAATATCACACTAAACCTGTACAGGACGGCATATCACAGGTATTTTGGATGTCAAAGTAGTTAAACTTATTTGTGACTGGGTACTTAGCACACTAGTTTTTACTTTGATAATTATCGCGACGAATCCCCCGCTAACTTCGCTTACCGCCTCCTTAACAAAGGGGCTAAAGATCAACATCACCCGTACGCATGAATCGTGCCATCCAGCGCAGCAACCACCAAAGTATTCCCAAGCACAAGCGGACTAGCTTGAATCGGCGAAAGCCCCACATTATCTCTAAACAACATCGTACCTTGGCGAGCATCAAAGGCTATAATTTCGCCCTCTTCAGTCCCAATATAAAGCGTTCCGCCAGCCATAATTGGTGTAGCTGTAACTTTACTATCGATATTGTAAGACCAAATATCGTCACCTGTTTTTAAACTTAAACAGCGCAATTGCCCTGACCAAGAAATAATAAAAATATAGAGTCGCCAAATAAGTGGCGTAGTCCAAATCTCGCCTTCGGTATCGTAGGTCCAGCTTACTTCAAGTTTTTCGGTATCAAAAGCATGTAAGTCGCCTGAACGTTCTGGCAGTAATAAGGTAGTTCCTAAAATACTTGGTTGCGCCACAATAGGACCAACTTCGATTTTATACATGCCTTTGCCTGTTTCAGAATCAACACAGTGCAGCCAACCACTACGGGTTACTACAAAACTATGGATACCCCGAACACTAGGCGCAAGAATCAAAGGTTCTTCTGCGTCATAGCTCCAGATAAGTTTTCCAGCATGATTTAATCGGTTAAAGGTTCCGTGGCTAGTGCTGAGTAGAATGTCATCTCGGTAAGGAACTAAGCCAACGGCTCTGGCTTTGCTATGTTGCCACGCCATTTCGCCACTAGGCCAACGTAGACAGGTTAAAGCGCCACTTCGGCTTGTAAAATATAGATTACCTCTGTGATAGGTGATAGCGCTATTGACTTCATCATTACTTTTGAAAATAGATTGTATTTGTCCGTTAGCAGGGTGTAAGACACAGACTTCTTCACTTCTTAAACCTAGCATGATGAAGCCTTGTGCTGCAGTTATAGCTGCGGGCCACTGCGGACCGTCACGCAATTTACGTTGCCATTTTAAAGATAGTTTTGAGGCTTGTGCTGGCCCATGTGCCATGACTCCGAGTTGGCTCGAGCCGCCCATGCGTTGCTCGGTACTAGCTTGTTGCATTTCATAACGTATGCTACGCAAAGCTTCAGCAACACGAAATCCAGATCCCAAACGCTGGCTTGGGTCTTTAGATAATAGACTTAAGATTAAGGTAGATAGTGATTCTGGCAAATGTGGATTGAGATCCATTGGAGAAACTACATCACCATAAACATGTTGGTAAAGTACGGCTTGGTCATTTTCTGCATTAAAGGCTTGTTCACCTGTGACTGCTTTGTACAACACAGCTCCAAATGCATAAAGGTCAGTATGTGCGCCTGTTTCCCCACCAGATGCTTGTTCTGGCGCCATGTATTGAGGGGTGCCAAGCGTTAGTCCAGTGCGGGTAATCTGTTTGCTAGTTTCAGCAAGTTGGACTAGACCAAAATCCATCACTTTAGGTTTGGCTTGGGTTGTTAAAAGAATATTTCTGGGTGTCAGGTCTCTGTGAACCATGCCATGTTGATGCACATAGGCGAGTGTTTCTGCTACTTCTATTGAGGCTTGTAGCAAACGCATATCATTTTCATGATTTCCAGTTATAGGCCCTAAGTCGGTGAACAGTCCACCTTCGACCAGCTCGAGCGCAAAATATACATGCTGGCTTGTTCCTAAATCATAGATTGTTGCAATACCTGGGTGTGTCAATCTTGCCAAAGCCATGATTTCACGGCGAAAGCGTTCACCATCTGCTTCTGTAAGATGTGGACGCAATACCTTTAAGGCAACTTGACGTTCCAAACGTTTATCAAAAGCACGAAAGACCTGTGCCATACCACCATAACCAAGATGACCGGAAACGGTATAACGACCATCAATTTCTTCACCAATCTTAAAGAGATGCACAAAAAGCATTATATAGGAAAGATTGTGTCAAAATAAAAGGAATTTCTACAGTTTTCAAAGACTATAAAAATTCCAAAGTATTTTTTGGGTTTTAGGATAAGAGGTGTTAGTTTTTGATAATCAAGCTACAACAGGTCACTGCACCTTCTGCTTTAGCCAATTCAGTTGCTAAAACTGTGTGTAGCTTTAAACCATGTGCTCTTAGCTTTGCCGCAGTTTTTGGGAACTCTTCTGGGTATATGATGTCTTCACCAATTAAAACTGCGTTGGCAGCAAAGTCTTCACTTGGATCAGTTTCTATGATGGTCATACCTGGGAAAAGACTGGCGTCTATCCATGCTGGGTTTAGGAGTAACGTATCTTTGGCTACGATGCTTACGGCAGATTTTAGGTGGAGGCAATCTTTAACTTCGATGGTTTTTACGGTGTAGTTGTGAGGCTCGAGCCCTGCTCTTAACTGCTCAACAGCCGCCATATTACTTCTAGTACTCAAGCCAACATAAATCGTTTTATCAACTCGAACGATATCCCCACCATCTAAAGTGCCAGGTGCTTCAATTTCGATTAACTCTCTGTACGGCTGCAAAGCAACACGGATTGTATCAACTTCAGCTTGCCTAGAAACCGCACCAGGTCGTGTAATTACTGCTATTTCGTCCAATACCAAGGCAGCATCTTCGACAAATACTGAATCTGGCAACTCTGCTTCGGCATCTAAGCTTACAACCGTACAACCAATAGCTTTAAGACATTCAACGTATGCATTATGCTGCTTAGTTGCAACTTCAAAACTAATGGACTCACGTGAAAGGTGTGTAAGCTCACATTGTTCAATCGCTGGACTAACACTTCGGGTAATTGCTGTATAACTAGACATAAGGCAATATTAACCTACTTACAACAGTACATTTCAATACCAGTACACGACATGCAAAACAACTTGTGTTTTATATTTTAGAATATTCCAAAAGTAATTAAGAATATCAACCATCTCTGGATAAATAGGTGTTGAGATGACTGATAGTTTGATGCCTTTATAGTGTTGATATTTTTGAGTTTGGTATTAGAAATTAATTTTTTGATTGGTAATTTCAATGATACAAATTCCAAAAGTACAAGCAAATAACTGAACATTCACAGAGTTATCTCCGCCACTCGCAGAAAAACTACCGGTTACTCTTACTTTTGCTTGACCAACAGGACCAGCTATAGGCACAAGAAATTCAAAACTTGGGTTTGATGCTGACAAAGTTTCTTCGTAAAGTGTGTTGTTAAACGCTTTTATACTGACTTTTACGGTTAATAAATCAGGCTGAAGGTCATAACAAAATTCTATTTCGGTAATCTTCTCGCAACTACGTGGAATACTAGCAACGCCTATTTGCTGGGTATCATTTTGTTTGTTCGCAATTGCATCTTCTGCTTCAAGCTCAACAGTATAGGTCTTACCAACTTCTGAGTAGCTGTGGATCAGTTTTATTGCCTGAAAACTAGTAGTAACTTCTTCTGAAGTACCATCTCCCCAACGAATAACAACTGATTTTAGGTCATTGTCTGGATCGGATACTTTTGCAGTCAAAGTAACTTGTTCTGCTTGATCAACTACACGTTCAATAGAAAAACTATCAATTTTAGGCGTTGTGCTAGCAGGTACACTACTTATTGAACATGCTGTCAATAAAAAACTCACGATAGATATGAGCGTGACAAATACTATTTTTTTAGGGTTCTTAACTGGTTTCATAAAGTCAGTATAGTTTAGCAAATCAAACAGTATTAACAAAAATCTTGTTTAAGTAATAGGCTTGCTACACATTTTTCAACAATCAGGTGTAACAGCAACAGATATGAGGCTGCTAAATATATTTTGTATATAATCTAATAGCAAAAAAAATAGCTGTTTTTACAGCTATTTTTCAAAACATATTTTTTAATCTTTAAGGAAATAAAGAAGATATCGTACTAAGAAGACAACCGGGAGAGGTTTATTGAAGACCTACACGTTACAACTTAATCGTACTAAGTACTTAGCTTTCGTCTTCGCTATCAACCAATTTTTCAATTAATTCTTTTGCTTCTTCATCGCCCTCTTCAATGGCACGGTTAAGCATTTCAATGCCTAAACGCACAACTTCAGATTTGGATACTAGACGCTCTGAGTTAGAAAGCTGATACGCTGTTTTAGTTAACAATGAATCTTGCTCTTCGGTAATAACTACTTGTAATCGTTTACTTTTTTCTTTCTTTGCCATAGGATCAAGGGCCTCCTTAAGCCCCAATTACTCTCTCAAGCATTCTCTGACACAAATGTATCAGACCAGTGAAGTGCCGTCTGTGGCATAACTATCATCATTGTAGTATATTACACGACTCAATGACAATAGCAATCACCTTGACATTAGGTAATATACAGTCTATACTACTTTATGAAAATGAGTAACTTACACACTATGTGTATAATAAGTAAAATATCTAAAGCTAGTAGCAAAAGTTTTATGAGTGAAGCAAGTTTAGATAGCAAGATGAATATCTTACTAGATGGCAAAAGTAATGTATGATAGTGTAAGAACGAAATTTAAGCTTGTATTTGACCATTAATTAAGTGATACCTAGCTTTTCTGAGAACATGGTCAAGATATCTAAGTAATAAGAAGTCCAAAATTGTATATGTAAACTGACACAATAGACTTGAAACACTAGAATTTGAGGCAAGCTTCTTTGTAAGTTCAACTCGTCATTCTCGAAAGTATTCTAGTCACATCAGTAGCACAATTTAAAGTGTTGAACATTTAAAAGTAATAATGGGATGGAAGCCATGACAATACATAAAGTAGCAAACGAAGCAGTATTTGAAACCGTAAACGTAACAGGAACAGGCTCAACAGCCGCCACAGGTAGCGATGCTGAGAAAATTCTTTACGTCAATGGTGGTAAACCACTTACGGGTGAAATTTATATTCAAGTAGCTAAAAACTCAACCCTACCAATCATGCTTGCTGCACTACTTACTGACGAGCCTATTGTTATTGAAGACGCACCACAAATTAGTGATGTGCGTATTCAAGCTGAGATTCTTGCTTATTGTGGTGCTGAAGTTGAATGGCACGGCAAAAACTTACATGTTCACGCTAAAGAAATTACTAACTCATTTGCGCCTTACCACTTAGTAAGTAAATTGCGTGCTAGTTTTGTTGCCATGGGTGCGCTTTTAGGTCGTTGTGGCGAAGCACGTATATCTATGCCAGGCGGTTGTGCTTTAGGTCCACGTCCTGTTGACCGTCATATTAAAGCTTTTAAGCAACTTGGTATTCGTATGTACGAAGAGTCTGGTGATTTCTACGCAAAGCGTGGCGACAAGATTCAAGGCCATGTAGTCTTTGACGCACCAACTGTTACAGGTACACAAAATGTCATGCTTGCCAGTGTTCGTGGTGACAGCGACGTAACCATTGAAAATGCTGCTTTGGAACCTGAGATTATTGATATGGCGAATATGCTGATCGCTATGGGTGCAGATATTCGTGGTGCAGGTACTTCACTGATTGAAATTACTGGCGTTCCTCACCTTAAAGGTATTCGTTACCGTCCTATTCCTGACCGTATTGAAGCTGGCACTTTTATGTTGGCTGCTGCTGCTACACGTGGTGACATCATCATGCATGATATTGATCCAAAACATTTACGTGCTGTTATCGGTAAATTGACCGAGTGTGGTGTGAAGGTATCTGAGTTAAATGACGGTAGATCACTAAGAGTTGACGCTCGAGCTAAGTTAACGCCTGTAGATATAACCGCTGTTGAATATCCTGGCGTACCTACTGATCTACAAGCACCATTTGGCGCATTCCTAGCAACTGTTGATGGTACAAGCGTTATTGTAGATAAAGT
>JAULCF010894564.1:0-18094 GCA_032361265.1 Devaleraea mollis | reverse complement strand
ATCTACAATATCATACTACTACCTTCCATTGTCATGTCGCAGACATCTACTAACGAATCGCTCTAACGTTAGTAGATGTCTGCGACATGACACGTAGGGCGTGGTATAGGACGTAAGTAGTTTTCTACGAAAAAAAACCAACTAATAATTTACCCTTCCAATAAATTTGGCGACTATGAAATCAACATAAATACATTTTTTGTGACTACTTTTACTATCGCTTAAACATTGGGTAAATGTATCTAAAAATAAGCATTTCATACCAAAAAGATAAAAATAATTAAGATGAAAAACCGCTTTGTCAAAACTAACTCTACCCAACTATTAATAGGTCTTTTTATTTGGAATATATTGCTCATTGGATGCACGGCAGCTTTGCCAATACAAGCACCTATTCCAACGTCGAATACTCAAATTACCAATACTGTTTTAGATGACATTATAAAAAGAGGCGTACTTAAAGTCGGTACAACGGGTGATTTTAAGCCTTTTTCCTACCAGTTGGATGCAAATAACAATATATTTTATGGCGTAGATATCGAATTAGCAAAAGATTTAGCGGCCTCTTTAGGTGCAAAGGTCGAATTTGTCAAAACGAGTTGGCCAACTTTATTGACGGATTTACAGGCGGGTAAATTTGATATTGGGATGAGTGGCATTACTATAAAACTAGCCAGACAACAACAGGCATTATTTAGTATTCCTTTATTATCAAGTGGAAAAGCAGCGATTACTAGAGATGAAAATGCGGATAGATTTACGAGTATTGAAGCCATCAATCAAAAAGGTGTTCGAGTGATTGTTAATCCTGGTGGGACAAACGAAGCTTTTGCTAGAGCCAATTTTCCGAAGGCAACGATTGTTGAAAACGGAGAAAACTTAAGTGTTTTTCAAAAGATTGTAGATGGTCAAGTTGATTTGATGGTGACCGACGCCGTAGAAACATTAATCCAAGAACAAATTCACCCAGAACTAGAAGCGGTTAATCCAGATGCGCCTTTTAATTTTTTTGAAATGGGTTATTTATTACCTAGAGACCATACCTTCAAAGCGTATGTGGACCAATGGTTGAATTTGCGACAAAAAGATGGGAAGTATCAGGAAATTTTTGATGGAGAATTAGAAAAAATTAGAAAATGGGCGGTATCTAAAAAATAGAATAAACTAAATGATTGAAATTTTAAGCCCCTTTCGACGCTTTGATTAATGCAGCGGCTAATATACTTGTTTTACCTAAAAAAAATTGGGCGACAATAGTAAATTGCCGCCCAATTAATTGCTGATGATTATTGACTAATTTAACATCTTGCAAATTGCTAAAAAAGCTAAATATTTGCACAATGCCAACCAATCGCTAATTACCTAATCACCAATCACTATTAGTCCATCTTATAAATCGCCTTGAAATAAACCATACCTCCGTGGTAACCAATTGGTGTACGACGTGGGAAAGGCATTCCTTGAGACGCTCTAGTCGCAATCATGTTTGGATATTTGTTTAAGACATTATTAGCACCTAAAACAAATTTCAACTGGTCCGTTGCAGGATATCCCAATTCAATATCAATTAAAGTTGCTGGGTCCACTATTTCTGCTTCTTCACCACCTCTTTCATCTTTCGTCCCACCGTAGTAATTCGCTCGAATCATCGCATTTAATTTACCAAAATCATGATTTAATGTTAGATTTAATCTATGCTTTGGTAAGTTATTTTCTAAATTTAAAATAGTACCATCACTTACAGGATTTAGACCACCTACTTGTCTTTGTCCTAGTACTTCTGTCTTATTGTAACTATACGCTGCCGTAATGCCAGAAGTAACACTTCTCCAACTTAATACCGCATCTATACCACTCGTAGAGGTATTTAAAGAGTTGGTATAGAATGCTAATTCAGAGAATAATGGATTAACAATTGGTAAACTTCTAGACTTAATCAATCTATCATCTACTTCAATGCTGTAATAATCTAAAGTAAAACTTAAGTTATTAGACAATCGAGATGCTAATCCAATACTATAGTTTTGAGAAGTTTCTGGAGTTAATGCTTTACCACCCAATTGTTGTGCTAATGGATTTGTTGGTGCAACCGTTCCTTCTTGAACTTGCAGACCTGATACCCCATCAAAAGAAGTTGTAATCGTTACCACATTTGCTTGTCCTGGTGTAGGTGCACGGAATCCTGTAGAGAAACCACCTCTTACCGTTATAAAGTCAGATATCGTATATCTACTAGCTATTTTGAAATTATCAGCACCGCCAAAGTTTTCATAATCTTCATGACGATAAGCTACTTGTACTAAGAAATCTTCCGTAATATCAAATTCTAAATCTGCATACGCACCCCAAGATTTACTCTCAAATACACCAGCATCATCTTTAGTCGTACCAGCCAAACCGTTTGCACCAATAGCAGGTGTTTGATAATTTTCGCCAGTTTCAGGATTGATTAAGTTACCTACACCTGCCCAAGGGCCTGCTGCATAAGACTGGTAATCTCCTTCAAACATAGTGTACGTTTCATTTCTTTTTTGGAAACCTACGGCTAAGTTTACTTTTTCGCTTAATTCTTTAGAGAAATCAATATTTAAATTTCTTTCATATTGTTGTAAATCTCCTGGAGAAAAGTTACGCTGAGAGAATGGTCCCCAAGAAGGATTTAAAGTATTCATTAAGAAATAGTTGATTTTATTAAAACCAAAACTAGTACTAACGTCATAGTTGATTCCATTATCCATTTGACCTTTAATCCCAATTACAGAACTCCAATCTGTTTGGAAACCTTGTAATTCTGGTGTGAAACCAATAGGGAAAGCATCGCCCCAACTGAAATTTCCTCCAGAAGGATCTGTAGGATCAACTGGTACAGGCGTTAAAACACCACCTCTGTTTGGAGAACGGTAGAAGAAACTGTATTGACCTTCCGTATCAGAATAGTTACCATGTGCATAAGCTTGTACATTGTCTGCAATGTCAATTCCAGCATTAAACATCGTCCGTAAACCACTACTCTCTGGTCGTCCCCAGTTCATTACAGGGTCAGGTACATTTGGTAAACCTACTGCGGCAGCATGCTGATCCCCTCTTTGTAATTCTTCGTTATAAGTGTATTCCCCACTAACATTGAAAAATCCTTTTTTAGTTAAAGGCATCCCAAAGTTCATGGCAATTTTATAATCTGTCTCTGCACCGTAGTTACGACCATACCATTGACCAACTTGTGCTTGTACTTCTGCACCGTGATCGGCATCTTTTAAAAGGAAGTTGAATACGCCTGCAATCGCATCAGAACCATACTGTGCAGCTGCACCATCTCTTAATACTTCTAAATTTTTAACAGCGATACCTGGAATATGTCCAATATCAACTGCGTGTGCGCCTGCGTTCATTGCTGCACCAAAGTGCGCAATTAAAGAAGAACGGTGTCTTCGCTTAGAGTTAACTAAAACCAAAACCTCATCTGGTGGCAACCCTCTCAAAGAAGTTGGTCGAACGAATGCCGCACCATCACCCGTTAAAGGCGTGGCAGAGAAAGAAGGAATAATGTTCTTTAAGTTCTCCGTTAAATCACCATTACCAGATTTATCGACGATTTCTCCCACAAAATTGTCAATTGGCACAGGAGAAGAAATAGCGGTACGTGGCTTAGAACGAGTACCTGTTACGACTACATCGTTTAGTAAAACCCCTTGTTCCATATTGAAATCTAAGGTATTCGTACCACTAGTAACCGTCATTGTTTGCTGCATAGGCGCGTATCCTGTATAGGTTGCTTCAAACGTGTAACCACCTGGAGCAATTTCTAAAGAATAATTACCATCAAAATCGGTAATGGTACCTGTTGCTTTACCTACCACTTTGATAGTTGCGCCAATCAATGGACCATCTGCATCAGTAATTGTTCCTGAGAGGGTACTTTGAGCAAGCAAGGTGTTGGAAAATGTCATTAATGCAAATAGCATTAAAAGGTTGGTCAGTTTTGTAAAAATGTTTTTCATACGTAAACTAAATTTAGTTAAAAGATAATTATAAGAGAACAGGAGTTTTCAGGATTCACAAGATGGATTGTCTGTTGATTCCTAAATTTTCTGTCGTCTATTTTTTAAATAATGACACGCTATTCATTAAGCAAAAGCGTATATTTTTGTAGATTTTTTAGATTTGAAATGGGATGTAAATCAACCCCATTGGTAATTATCGTATCAATTTCTAGTTTTTTATCTTACTTGCAGCTACTAACTTGGCTTCCATTTCACCATTGCCTAAAGTTAACAAAATTTCATTAAAACTAATATTTAATTCATTGATATTTAAAGTTTTAAGGTAATCAATTAAAATAATGATAATAATTTTAATATCTAAATCCTTATCTGTGTTAGGCAGGCGTTGCTGATTAATCCGTTGCCATAAAATATGTTATGAAATCTAATCCTTTATGACTGATTTTTGATGATAAGGGATTATGACGTTAATAATATCTTCATTGTATCACCCATTTCCCAATCAACCGAATCCCTTCCATAACCTTCGGTGCTAACTCCTCCGCAGTAGCAATTGGATTTTCTCTAATCATTTGTAGTGCTTTTGCCCCATCAAAATCAACATAAGATAATCTTGCCCCTAAAAAATCTTCTGGCATACCAAAGGCATTTAGTGGAAGTAAGGCAACGCCCGTTTCTTCTAATAGACTTTCGGATAACTGAGTACTGTTTGTTATATTTTTTGCTTTTAATTCTTCTTTGTAATAATTAAAATCAGGCATCAAATAAAAACCACCTTTGGGTTTTGGGGTATCAATTTTATGTTGCCACAAAATTTCTGCGGACGCTTGAGCGACTCGTTGCAAAATAATCCTAGAATGCTTTAAGTATTCCTCGATTTTAGGACCACCTTCATAGGCTGTGACTGCTGCATATTGAATAGGGGCGGAGGTCGTCGTAAATGTTTCACTTGCGACAACTGCCATTTTATCCAATAACCACCGCAGTTCTTTTGGAAAAACGAAAGTGCCTAATCGCCAGCCACCAGCTCCACACCATTTACTTAAACCACTACTCACAATTGTGCCTTCTGGGTAATATTTGGCAATGGATTCATGTTGTCCTGTATGATGGACATCTCCATAAATTTCATCTGATAAAATTAGTATTTTATGTTTCCTAGCAACGCTGGCAAGTTCCTGTAATTGAGTAGTATTTAAACTACTTCCCGCTGGATTCGATGGATAATTTAAAATTAAAATACGAGGAACGTCTAATTGTTGATTGCAGTAATTGTCTAAAGTCGCTCCATCCAACATATACCCATTCTCTACTTTTGTGGTTAACCAATGATGTCCTTTACTGGCTAAATGTGCTTGTGGTTCGTAAGAAACCCAGCTTGGTTGAGGCAATAATAATTCCCCTTGATAAATCATTTGGGTTAGAAATAATAATTCTTTGGAGCCCGGTCCAATCAACACATCATCAGCGATACTTTCTAAACCAAATTTTTGTTGATGATAATTGGCGACTGCTTCTCGCAAGGCATATAAACCTCTAACTGGTAAATAATCTTTTTGATGGGCATTGTCCTTTAATGCATCTACCACCACTTTTGGAACTGGAAATGGCGATTGCCCAAACCCTAATTTATATACCTTTTTACCTGCTGCTATTAAATCATTACTTCGCTCATTGATGACCAAAGTAGCGGATGGTTTTAGGTTGGTGATGTTTGTGTTAATTGGTTGATTCATTTATGTAATTTTCAATTTAGAATTTTCAAACTGATGAAAATTTAATAAAAGACGTTTTTCTTTGAAGGGAAAGCAGTTTCAATTTTTTTATTAGATTTATTTTCAAACACAAGCCCCTTTTGAAAATTGAAAATTACTAACTCTTATATTCCAAACTGAAAAAACGCCTTCAAATTCCACCATCGTCCTTTGACGCCAAATTGCTGCACTCGACGACTATATGGCAAAACCCCATTATTGGTATTGGCAAAATGCTGGTGTTTATCAGGATAGATATTAAAGATATTATTGACGGCTAAAGTCATTTTAAAAGTAGTTGTTAGTTGCACGGAAATATCTAGATCGCTAATCCATTTAGAAACGAAAAGTTGGTCCCGTGATTCTTGCTGTCCATTATATTGATTGAGTACCCAATTTGCACGACCTATATCGGTAGGATGTATGTATTGTACACTACCAAACCGAGTACTACGGAGCAAAAAACTATATTTAGCCACTTGATAATCCCCACTCAAAATTAATTTACTAGCAGGTTGTCCTCGTTCTAACCGAGCGACTTCTTCCCTTGAAAAAATGGCTGCTTTATAATCTTGAAGTAGGGCTGTGGGACTTTCATGTTGGCTAACTTTCGTTTCATTAACATGTAATCCCATGAATAAATTCAGACGGCTACGACTGAACCGTTTCTCATAGTTTAGTCTGGCATCCAGCCCTTTTGTTTTGGTATCTATCCCATTCGTAAAAAATTGTATTCTATCAACTCCAGAAGAAGTTAAGATGGATTTTAATTGTTCATCTGTTGCTTTTGGCGAAATTTGACCACTCAAAACGACCCGATTTTTAATCATAATATGATACGCATCTAGGGTGAAGGTTAACTGTTTACTAGGCTGCGTAGCAAAGCCAATACTGAAATTATTAGATATTTCTGGTCGTAAATTGGGAATTTCTAACCGTCGAACAATAGGACTATCATGATTACTATGTGCTACTTGGGTCGCTATAATTTCTCCGCCAACGGGCAAAAACTGTAAAGAATGACTACTAAAATAATTTTGTTGTAAAGAAGGTGCTCTAAATCCCGTATTAAAAGTAGACCGAATTGTCAAGATTGGATTGATTCGATAACGAGAAGACATTTTCCAACTGACATTACTACCAAAATCTGAATACTTTTCAAATCGCCCAGCTAAGGCTAATAACCATTTTTGATTGATTTCTCCTTCTATTTCTCCATAGAACCCTACATTATTTCTGAACTTTTGGATGGCATTTTCTGGCCTAAATCCTGTAAAAACTTGAAAACCCGCATCTTTTGGAACGCCATCCTCGGTATGTGCGCCATAATTTTGCCAAGAGACTTCTTCTCCCTCTTTCTGCGTATATTTTTCTAAGCGAAATTCACTACCAAAAGCGATATTGATAGGCAAATTCAAAATGCCTTTTCGAGTGACATCAATGTTTAATAGATTTTGTAGGTAAGCAAAACCACCTGCATTTGCGGAAGTAGGTGATTTTAAACCTAAAGAGGCATTATTAGAATCGTGAATATTAAACCCAAAACTATTTTGTCCAGTATTATTACTAAAATCAATTTGCCAATCGGCTATTCTACCTTTGATGCCAAATACCGTAGAAAAATCAAAAATATTAGTTTGAATTTTAGGAGAAAAACCCATCGGATACAAACCTGACTGTTTCACTTCTTGGAAAGGAAAACGATAGAACCCACCTGCTTCACCGTGCCTATAATTAAAACTACTATGGTTATAAAACCTAAAATTATCGCCTAAAGGCAAACTCATATTTAAAAATAACCCTGTATTGGTTAATGCGGAATTACCAGCACTCATCACTCGTTGATTGCCATACCCTGTTTGTTGGAAAAAGTCGGCAATTAGATTAGGGGCTTCATCTCGACTATCGCCAAAGATGATTCCTTCATAAGCACCCGAACGATTGACCGCAGCCCGATTTTGAAAGTAAAAGGTGATATTTGTATGTCCTTCTTCCAATGTTTTTAATCCAAAATGACTACTCAAAGAAAATTGTTCGCCATCTCCTGCTTCGGTAATACTAGAATTTAGTTGAATTTGTCCTTGATTGACGAACTTTTTCAATTGTAAATTAATGACGCCTCCAATAGCATCCGACCCGTATAAAGCAGCGGCTCCATCTTTTAAAATCTCTACCTTTTCAATGGCAGCTAGTGGAATGGCATTTAAATCAGTACCCACACTCCCTCGACCAACCGTACCATTAACATTGACCAAAGAAGAAAAATGTCTACGTTTGCCATTTACTAAAACTAATACTTGGTCTGGTCCCAGCCCCTTTAAAGAGATAGGGTCTACATGGTCGGTTCCGTCGCTAATGGTTTGGGTGGCGGAGTGAAAAGAAGGTGTTTCATACTGTAGGACTGAGCCTAGTCCATTTTGATTGGATTGATTTAATCTATACTGATTGATTACATCTACAGGAACTGCAGTTTCTTGTAGCGTTTTAGGCAAAAAACGATTACCTACGACTAAAATTTCTTCTAATTTTAAATGTTTTTTAAAGATAAAATCTAATACTATATCTTCATATCCTTCTACTAAAATATCTTTGGTGATGGATTCGTAACCTACGTAACTAGCTGTAATGGAATGCCTTCCTGGTTTCACGATGATTTCAAAAACACCATTTTCGTTAGTCGTTACGCCTTTTCGTTGATTTAATAAAGTAATGTTTGCTCCAATCATTGGAGCATTTATTTTATCTTTTGCGATGCCTTTAATGAAAATTTTAGCTTTTCGCTCCCTTCTAATGGTATATATTTTATCGGCGACCAGATTGAATTGTAAGTTGGTTTGCCTAGTAATCTCTTTTAATAAGACTTGATTGAGTGCTTGATGGGTGGATTTATCGAATACAACCGTTTTATTTTGAATTATTTTTTCATCAAAAATAAACGTCAACTCATTCTCCGTTTGTAATTTTTTTAATAGGTCTAATAAATGAATGGACGTTGATTGGTTTACTTTTTTAACGGTGTGTTCCTTTACACCAACTATTTGTCCGATACTAAATGGTCCAAAAAACAATAGCAAGCTTAGCACTACACTACTGCGCAGTACTAAGAAAAATTGGCTAGTTGTTTTTTTACAGGTCATTAAACTTTAGTGAGTGTTGGTTTTAAAAATCAATTAAGGAAATATTACTAATCCCCTAATTGATTAACCACTAGTTTTATCTTATTTGATGGTTATTTACCTACTTACTCTATCTTAATCCGTTGCCCTTCTTTGCTAATCTTTACCTCATAACTCGCTTCGGTTAGACTGATTAACTCGTCTATATTATTCATAGGAAGTACGCCTAATGTACTTCTAGTTTGAGCTTGATTAATCGTTGCTGAAAAGCTAACTTGATACCCATAATTTTGAGTTAATATTCTGGCGATTTCACTCAAAGGTGTATTATTTAAAACCAAGGTATTATTTGTCCAAGCGGTAAAATTGCTTGCTTGAACGCTAGATTTTTTATACTCTTTTTGTTGGTCAGAATAAGCCACCATTTCATTAGGCTTTAGTTGAATGAGTTGCTGATTAGCTAATTGCATTTGTACCTTTCCCTCTTGTAAAACGACTCGTTTGTGCTGCAAACGATTTAAGACATTAAATTGTGTTCCGAGCACTTCTACCTTGAAATCAGCTGTTTGCACAGTGAATTTAATAGGCGTTGTTGTTGCTAACTTAGTTACTTTAAAAAATGCCTCGCCATCTAACCAAACCTTTCTAGCGGAGCCTTTATCCCAATCCTTAGGTATTTTTAAAGTAGAATTGGCTTGTAATACAACCTGCGAACCATCGGGTAGCATCAATTTTTCTGTTTCTCCATATTGCGTCGCATAAACGGTATTGAGATTCATGGTATTGTCCCAAATTAACCAACTTGCGAAGACTAAGAATAAAACTGAAGCAGCTATTCGCCATCCTTTCCTCAAATTAATTGATGGTTTTTGCTTGTCGTTAATAGATACTATTTTTGCTTGGGCTATAGATGGTTGCTTTTCAATATTTGACCAAACATCCTGAAGTACTAATTCTATTTCTTTCTCTTCTGAATTCGTTTTTTGAAAAGAAAGGTGGTTTAAAAAAGCAACTGCTTCTGTTACCAATGCTTGTCTTTCCGCATTATTAGCTTGCCATTGTTGCCAGAATGTATCATGTTTTTGGTTGTGCACCCATTCACAAAACAAATCACTATTTAAGAGGTCTTCTACCGTATCAAATCGCTCGTCTTTCATCAAATTTTACTGAATTTTTTCTATTACTTAATCGACTAAAATCTTTATTCTTTTACACAAGACGGAAGGATGTTAATTTTGTACTCACTTTTTTGAAAAAATATTTTGTAGAAGGTTTTGGGCGGAGGGGTGACTTACTGCGAGATAAAATGATTTTGAACCACTAGTAGTAAGGAAGGGTGGACTATATTATCGCTTAACTCAATGTCCTCAACCTTTAGCAAATTTTTTCCTCAAGAAACGGATAGCTTTAACGCTATAATTTCGAACGGATTGATAATTTAAATCAATGATTTCGGCTATTTCTAAATAGGAGAGTTGATTATAAAAACGGAGGTAAATGATTTCTTTTTGTTTGGTAGGTAATTGATTGAGTAATTCGGTTAGACGAGCTGCTTGCTCTTTTTTATCCTGTTGAAAAATTTGTAATTCCGAAGGAGCAATTGTGAAGGTAGGCGTATTAGCTGTTAATTGCTGTTGCTTTTTTTCGGTGGCTAATAAATCAATTAACGTTCGACGATAAGCGGTTAATAAATAACTTTTTACGGAAGTAACTTCATTTAAAGTCGCTCTTTTATGCCAAATTTTGACAAATAATAATTGGATAGCTTCTTTGGCAAAAGCTTCTTGGCCAGCGATTTTAATACCATAGGCTTTCAAGTCCGTGTAGTAGAACTTGAATAATTGATTAAAGGCATTTTTGTCTCCTTCTTTAATTTTTTGCCAGAGTAAAGCGGTGTTCAAATAATAAAATTTACAGGAAATGAATAGAAGATGATGGGCAAGATAATAAAAGGTGGCACTTCTTACCAAGAATATCCTAGAAATACCCGTTATTAGCGAGAATATTAAGCATTTTTAAAATAAAATAAAATCAAACACACACCTTATCCATGAAAAAATTAATCGTCTTGCTTTTTGCCTTCCTTCCCATTCTAGAAATGGAAGCGCAGGAGAATATGGTCAAATCTGAAACCAAAGCAACAGATAACTTTTCTGAATTATTAAAATACCGAAATATTGGCCCTTTTCGTGGTGGTCGTTCCGTAACAGCTTCAGGAGTTAAAGGTGACCCAATGACCTATTATATGGGCATTACAGGTGGTGGCCTTTGGAAAACCGAAGATGCTGGTCAGTTTTGGACAAATATTTCTGATGGCTATTTTAAAACAGGTTCTGTTGGCGCAGTAGCCGTTTCTGAAAGCGACCCGAATGTCATTTATTGTGGAATGGGCGAACATGCACCTAGAGGTGTAATGACGCATCACGGTGATGGCGTTTATAAATCCATTGATGCAGGGAAAACGTGGACACATCTTGGATTGGAAGCAACACAACATATTTCTAGAATAGAAATTCATCCAACCAATCCAGATATTGCTTATGTAGCGGCACAAGGTGCTTTATATAGCAAATCTAAGGAAAGAGGGATTTATAAAACAATCGATGGTGGTAAAACTTGGACAAATACCCTTTTTGTAGATGAAGGGACAGGGGCC
Source organism: Devaleraea mollis (assembly GCA_032361265.1). NCBI lineage: Eukaryota > Rhodophyta > Florideophyceae > Palmariales > Palmariaceae > Devaleraea > Devaleraea mollis. Next base: position 6,567 of record JAULCF010894564.1, on the reverse strand, counting down.
GTAGAATTGTCTATGGACATGAATCATCCACATATTTTATATGCTGCGATGTGGGAACACCAAAGAGTGCCTTGGAAAGTAATTAGTGGTGGCCCAGGAAGTGGTTTATATAAATCAGTAGATAGTGGCGCAACTTGGAAAAAGATTCACAAAGGTTTACCAACAGAAAAAGGGAAAATGGCGATTTCTGTTTCGCCAGCTAATTCTGATAAAGTATATGCTTTGATAGAAAGTGATACGGATAAAGATAAAGGTGGATTATTTGTCTCGAATAATGCAGGAGAAAGCTGGACGTTGGTAAGTGGCGATAATCGTTTAACACAAAGAGCGTGGTATTATATCGAAGTATTTACTGACCCACAGAATGAAAATATGGTCTATGTCTTAAGTGCGCCTGCTTTACGGTCAATTGATGGCGGTAAAACTTGGTCGAGAATAACAGGCACTCATGGCGATTACCACGATTTATGGATTAATCCAGATAATCCTAAAAACTTGTGTATTGCCAATGACGGTGGCGCAGCGATTAGTTTTAATAGAGGCCGAACGTGGTCGAGACAAGACAATATGCCAACCGCTCAATTTTATCGAGTTAATGTAGATAATGCGGTGCCATATAATATTTATGGTGGACAACAAGATAATACTTCTGTCAAAATTGCTAGTCGAACTATAAGCCGACAAGGTATTACTGCTAGCCATTGGGAGGCTTCCGCAGGTGGAGAATCTGCCTTTTTAGCTTTTGATCCTGATAATCCACGCTATGTAATGGGCGGTAGTTATTTAGGTACAATCGACCTATTAGATACAGAGGCTAAAGCAAGCACAAATGTAATGGCTGCGCCGAATCAATATTTAGGCGAACCTGCTAGAGACATGAAATACTTATATAACTGGAATGCGCCAATTATTTGGTCTAAGCACGAACCTGGCACTTTTTATCATGGTGCACAATACCTACTAAGAACTAGAGACATGGGAAAATCTTGGCAAGAAGTTTCTCCAGATTTAACCAGAAATATAGATGCTAAACAAGGCAATGGTGGTGGGCCATATACCAATGAAGCAGTAGGTGCAGAAAATTATGGTACATTGAGTTATGTGATAGAATCGCCTCATGAAAAAGGTGTGATTTATACAGGAAGTGATGATGGTTATGTGCAAGTAACTAAAAATGGTGGAGAAAATTGGACAAATATTACGCCTAAAGGCTTGGCAGAATGTTTAATCAATGCCATCGAAGTATCGCCACATGACCCTGCCACGGTTTATATTGCAACAACTCGTTATAAATTTAATGACCACCGTCCAGGTTTATACAAATCAACGAATTATGGAAAAACTTGGAAGGCTATTAATACAGGTATTCCAAATAATGCCTTTACTAGAGTTGTCAGAGAAGATGAAACGCAAAAAGGTTTATTATTTGCGGGTACAGAATTAGGGATGTACATGTCTCGAAATGATGGACAAAATTGGGAAGCGTTCCAATTAAATTTACCTGTGACGCCGATTCTGGATATGAAAATTCGACACGATGATATCATTGTCGGTACTTCAGGTCGTTCTTTCTGGATTCTAGATGATTTAAGCCTAGTGAGACAGCATACGAAAACTAACCCTGTTGTTACTTTATACAAACCAGATGCAGCGATGCTAACGAATGGAGGTAGCCCACTAAACGGTACGAGCAAAAAATTCAAAGGGACGCATCCTTTATATGGTATTAATCCTGCAACTGGAGTTGTATTGTATTATCAATTGCCAAAAGTAGAAAAGCAAGGAGCGATTAAATTAACCATCAAAGATGAGAACGGAAATGTGATTCGTACGATTAGCTCTGAAAAAGATAAAACTTTCAAACCATGGGCGGGCGGCCCTCCTGCTGAACCAACCCTAATGAAAGAAAGCGGGTTGAATCGTTTTGTGTGGGATATGAAGCATAAAACGATGCCTGGTGTTCCTGGGGTTTATATCGAGAGTAATTTTCGAGGTCATAAAGTCTCTCCTGGTACGTATACGCTGACGTTGGAACAAGGTACTGAAAGTGCTACTCAAACGGTAGAAATATTAGCCAATCCTACTTATCCAACCGATGCTGCCACTTATGCGGAATACGACGGTTTCATGAAAGTGATGGAAGCAGAAGCGACGAATATGCATAATATGATTAATACCTTGAATGATTTAGAACAAAAAATAACGGCTATTACTAGTAATTTTTCGGACGGAAAGACGGCTTTAAAAACAGATGGGGAAGCTTTGGTGAAGAAGATTAAAGCATGGGATGGAAAGATGATTCAGCGTAAATCCAAAGCGTATGATGATGTAGAAAATTTCCGTAATGGCTTTACAGCGAATTACTTATTCTTAATCAATCAAACAGAAAGTGCGATTCCAAGAGTGAACCAACCGAATATTGATAGAAAAAAGGAATTAGACGCGAAGTGGGATGTCTTGAAAAAAGAAGGAATGGATTTATTAAAAACAGCTATTCCTGCTTATAATCAACGGCTATGGGATGCTGGTACTGGTGCTATTTGGGAGAAAGACTAGACGAACTATAGGTTGCGAGTTACAGATTGGGACAACAATTGGGTAACTCGCAACTTACTCCTCACTTATTATTCATAACTCATAACTAAATTCAATGAGTCAACCAAAATCAGAAGGTAATTGCCCATTTTGCAAAAAATCACTAGCAAAAAGAGCAATGAGTCGTCATTTAGAAACTCATTTGGCTAAAATGTCTCCAACAGCGGGCAAACAGGCCTACCATTTAAAAATAGAAACAGGGCCTTACTTCCTTCATGTATTGATGAATTCGACCAGTAGTTTAACCGTATTAGATAGCTTTTTAAGAAAAATCTGGCTAGACTGTTGCGGACATATGAGCCAATTTGCACAAGGTAGTGCTTGGGGAAGTGAAGTAGGCAAAAGCCTAAAAGCGAATGCTATTTTTGCTAAAGGCGTTAAACTTAATTATGTCTATGACTTTGGTACTTCAACCGAATTAAAGATACAAGTAATGGGTGAACATGCATTAATTGCAAAAGGCATACAATTATTGACGAGAAATGAACCATTAGCATTTCTTTGTCATCATTGCAAAAAAGAGCCAGCAGAAAGTATTTGCTCTGTTCATTGGGGAGATGCTGGTGGTTGGTTCTTTTGTGAAGATTGCAGTGAAGAGCATGAAGCAGTTTGTGCTGATGCCGAAGATTATGCTTGGATGCCTATCGTTAATTCTCCAAGAATGGGGGAGTGTGGCTATGATGGTGGTACGATTGATCTAGAAAGAGATGGTGTTTTTAAGGTAAAGTCGTGAATGCAGTTGTCAGTTGTCGGTTATTCGTTTAGTGCGTTAAACCGACAACTGAGAACTTACAACCGAATTACTCAAAATAAGTCCGCTCAATCCGCTTCACAAATTCGAGCTCTGCCAATCGTTGTAATTTCTCTCTTGCATATTCCTGATGTGTACTGCCGATACATAACCATTCTGCTTTACTACAAGCAATCCGTCCTTTTGATTTTTTATGAAATTGCAAACTAGGGTCAATTTGTCGAACTTGATTGAGGTATTGATTGTTTGCGGGCACACAAAATTCGTAACTTACCGCTACTTTTCCGTCGGCTGGACCTATTAAGCCTTCCTTATCTAAAGCATTAATATCAAAACCAATTTTAGGATTAGGGTGGAGGATTTTTTGGTTGGCGCAGCTCCAAAGTAAAGAGGTCGTAGCGATTAAGATAAGAAGGCGAGTAGCTAAAGGCATAAGTAATATGTTTTAAAGCTAAACGATTATTTATGGAAAAGGTTAAAAGTAGCACTTAGAATATAGGAACTTAATAAACGAAAGAGTCTTACTGGAGACGATGATTTTATTCAAATTACTCCCTTCTTCAAGTCTGGAAAAACTTTACCAACCTTCCCCAACACATAATCTCCATAAGTCCCAGAAAAATCATGTACACTCGCTCCATCCCAACGTTCGTTAGCTGTCTGCTCAATAGCCGATAAATTTAAATGGTCGAGTGGAATAGCGTGCATAGTCGCATCAAAATTAGGGTCAAAGAAGAAAGGAAAGGATAACCGACTTTTGTTCGTTCTATTTTTTACGCGATGCGGTGTAGACCGATAATAGCCACCCGTCATCCGTTCCAACATATCGCCAATGTTGCACACAAATGTATTGGGAATATAAGGCGCTTCTAGCCATTTGCCTTGCGACTTAATTTGCAAACCACCGACACTATCTTGTTTTAAAATAGTCAATACACCATAATCGGTATGTTCCCCTACGCCCCATAAATTCGCATCATCGGGCTTTTTATCGGAAGAGGGATAATGAAAAATTCGAAATAAAGTCAACGGGTCATTGGTGAAATGGGTATTAAAATAATCGGCGGGTAAACCTAAACTTAGCGATAAACCTCGCATTAATTGATGTCCTAATTGGGTGATGGCTTCGATATAGACCAAAACTGTTTTGCGAAAAGCAGAGATTTGAACAGGAAATAAATTAGCGCCATGCATAGGTAATCCTGCTTGCACTCTTTTATCTGTTTCGCCTAATTCCGACCCAAAATAAATACCTTCTTTTAAGTCAGGTTTTCCAGAAGTCAATTCCCCTTTGACAGGAAAAAAGCCCCGCCATGCTTTGCCTCCTAATGCCATTTTAATCTGCATTTTTGTCTCTAAGTTTAATTGAAAAAATTGATGACTTAAGGTTTTCAAATCGTTTTGTAATTGTTCGGAAATGCCGTGATTGTTGATATAGAAAAAGCCGTATTCAGCGCAGGCTTTTCTTAATTGGTTGGCTACTTTTTTGGTAGCGGTTTTTTCCTGCCTTAGTAGACTTACGTCTATAATGGGAACTTGGGTGATTGCTTGGTAAGTAGTAGGATTCGGCATATTATCTGATTTTTAAAGTATAGGGAACTTCAGTTTCCCGAAAAAACTGGTGGGGAACTGAAGTACCCTTTTACTACCTGAGTAATAGTTCCAAGGTGCCCTCCTTCCGCAACATTATCAAACTTGCCTCTTACATGGATGGTTTGGGCGGTCTTATTATTTAGCACGATGTTTAAAGAGGTGGAATAATTAGTTCCATCTAAACTTATCTCTGATTGGGTATCAGCATTAATGATAACGGTTACTGATCCAGTAGGAGTAGTTAACAAGGAGATATTATAAGTATCTGATTGTCCAGTTTCACTTACCAAAGTAGTAAGACCTGTAAGTACAATATTAATACCCGATAAGGCGGCATTTTGGTTGATTGTAAAATTTTCTTCATTAATCGCAAAATAAATATTGCCAACGGCTTCTACTTCTAAAGGTACTAAAATTATCAATGGCGTCTAATAACCTTGTTTAAATGACTAACTTATTATTTCATCCTTACTAAGGATTTTAATTCTTATGGATTTGCCTTGTTGCTTTAATACCTCCAATGAAATCCAGATAATGTCGAAGATAAGCGGTACAAGATATAATTTTGTACCTGTATTTTTTTTTATAAAATTAGCAGGACAATTAATTGGAATCCGCCAAAAGGAACAGCTAATAAAAGGAGAAAATTAAGCAGCATTTGGTGCGTTTTATCAATATGAATTCTTTTAAGTAAACGAGTAAAGTTATGGAAATTTAATAAGATTCATCGTTTCTCCAAAAAAAAGCAACTGACTTTTAGTAATGGGAAGCTGTTCTTTTGTTAATCTTTTTATAAATTCCTCTCCTAAACGAAAATTATGCGTTAAAAAGAATAACTGCTGAGCTTTTTTCCCAAAGACAATTAATTGGTTTAATAATTTAGACAAACGATTTCGGTCAAAATTGGAAACGGTATCATCAAAAATAATAAGCTTATTTTGTAAATTTTCATCGGCTTCTAATTTTGCTAAAAAGAATGCCAAGGCAAGCGCATTTTTATCGCCTTCACTCAACGAATATTTCATAGAAGGCTGTGCTGCTTTTTCTTTATGAACCACTTCTTTGCCATTTATGCAAAGGGCAAATTTGACGACAGGTTCAGTACTACTGCCCATATAACCACTCGTTAATTTACGCAAACTGAGATAAGGTGCAAAGTGTTTTAAGTGATGATTGATAATGGTTAAATAGGAACTAAAGACAATGCCTTTAAATTGATTGAGTTCTTGCTTCTTTGCTTCATTTTGAGTCTTTAAATGGGTAATAGCAGCAGTATATTTTAGTAAATTGTTACAATGTTCAACGATGGTTGACTCCTCTCGTTTTTGGATGGCAAGTAGTTCTTTTAACTCCTGTTCGATTCTTTGCATATCCGTATCTTCATGGGCTTTCATGGATTCAATACTTTCATTATAATTTTGAATCAGGGCATTCATGCCTGCCATTTTCTCTGATAATTCGGTAAAAATGGCTTCAAATATTGTTAAGTCAGTTATTGCCAATGCGGCCACAGGATTACTCATTTTTTGTTGAAAAAGTTGTTTGACTTTTTCAAAGGCGGCCATTAATAAAGCCTTTTCTTCTGCAATAGGTAATAGCGTAGGCGCTTTGGCTAAATAAATTTTCCA
>JAULCF010893453.1:0-18109 GCA_032361265.1 Devaleraea mollis | reverse complement strand
GCGAAAAGATAAAGTTTTGGGTCGCCGGCGAAAGATACATTTTCAAGTTTGCTACTCTTGACTTAAATTTTTCATGCCTCGAGGTTTAACTTGGCTTGCTTGCCACCTCATGCACCTCGACATGGCCTACGTCGGTGCCACCGAGGATCCAATTGCTGTCGTGGACCATACGTCAGCAGTATTTCGTAACAAGTTTTACGAAATCTTCGTCTCTTTTGATCCAAGCTATAATACTAAAAAAAGGCTCTCGTAATAGACAGGTGATACGCTCTATCCAAACAATAGAGCAGATGCAAACGGTCCATTCGCGTTATAGAAAGTCAAAATCCCATAGGCGTTGGAGAACAAGAGAAGCTGAGCATGGCTATAGCGCACTACCTAGACGCCATGGACCTGGCTGAAAAAATAATCTACCACTACAAGACTTTTAAAATTACGAAACGGAAGAGCACTGATGATTGGAAATTCCTTCAAAATCATCCGAAGTTCGACCCAACTATTAGTCATGCAGCAGGGGCTGTAACCAGAAACGATGATGATGAAAGTAGAAATGAAATTGTCCCTGCTCATTTTGCAGCTGCAACAGAACTAAATCAGTCAAGCACACCGGTTGGTGATGCTACCGAGCCTAACACTTCTGCCGCTCCGCACCAAAATTCAGCCGATACGAGTGGTGATACCGGTCGTCTCTTCGCGCCAAAAAACAGGTCGACAAGGGGAGGGCATGGTGGGATAAAGGCAGCGAAGGAGTCTGTAGCGAAGGCCCAAGATAGGGAGAAGGCCATGAAAATTAATTCTGAGTTTCTGAAGGAAATATCAAAGAAACGGGAAGCTACAGAGTTTCAACTGGCTCTGAAATCCTTTCAGACACCGATCTCGAACGAAGTCCCAGAGGATATTGACCTGAAAGATCAATTTGTTCGAAATATGAGGCGTAAATACATGCAAGCTTCCGCCCCTTCCGCACCACCTGCCGATACAACAGAACCTCCCACTTCAGCAGCCCAGTCGACTGCAGCTGTTAACCCCAGAACAAGTACGCCGCCTGACCATGGTGATGACGAAGATGACGACTTTTTATGACTTCTGATTCATTTATGCACTGCAGTACTTCATGAAGTAAATATAGTTCTGGATATCTTAACGTAGACAGCCTCCTTTCGCATTATACAAGCAGCTACTAGCAGAGCTAAGGTTTCATACTTTGAGTAAAGGATGGTTTCCTTTACACAAGTTCTACAACCTTGAGTTTTCAACTCTTCAACATCTCTTTGGCAGAAAATACATCTTTGCTATAGGATTTATAAATTGCACTTTGGCTCTGAAATCTTGTGGAAGTCAGAGCAAGACCTTTTTTAAGCCCTAGCAGTATACTTCTTCGGCTTGAACTAAAAAACATCTACGTATTCGTTTTTGAAAACCTTCTCAAGTGACTCTCTAAATTGTTTCCGTTTCTAATTTAATTAGTTGATCCATTTCCGGACATATTCCACAAATGCTCCATTAAATCTAACTTGAGCTTACCATGCTCGACTCACTTCTCAAATCGATAGTCCGTTTCTGCGCCATAGCTCCCCACCATCCAGCCGGTTCCCTGAGAGGGACATCATCAGATCTTGTCCACTGGAAGGCTGTAGGCGCATAACCAGAAAACTATTGCACAGTAGCGTCTTCGCATGCCTTACCGTACATGTTCGAGTCGTAGTTATCGCGTCTATGATCGACGCACATGTTTTGCAGTAGCAAACACGCCTGCAGAACTTTCATGTTGTCACCAAGCCGCCATAACTGCGCTGGGTGTCGCAAAATGTGGAATCGGTTGAACAAAACGCCGGAAGCTATTTCAACATCTTTTCTGAGGGCCTCCTTCTTTGCAGAGTACAGCTCTTCCTTTTTTCGTCAGTTTCTAGCTAATGGTCTTCATAAAGATAGCCCAATTGGGATATATACCGTCAGCGAGATAGTACGGGAGAGTTCGAGTGACCCCATTGACTGTGTATGAGATGCGATGGGGGAACTCTCCGCTTAGAATATTCTCAGTAGTCTGCGATCTGTCCAAGATATTTAAGTCATTAATAGACCCAGGGTGCCCAACCGATTCATGCCATATCCACAGCACTCCGTAAACAACTGACTCCATTACAACAGTCGGCTTTTTCTCTTTGCCTTCAAACTGACCAGCCCAAGCTACAGGGCAGTTTTTCCATTCCCAATGCTGACAGTCAATAGATGCGACACAACCTGGAAAGCCACGAGACTCGTTGATCTTCAGGATTCTTTTTAAGTCGTCTTCTAGAGGTTCTCGTAGACACTCTTTTCCAAACTCGTCCGACAATGCCGTGCAGAAACGTAACAAGCTTATTTTAACACTCTCTCCGATATCGCAGAGTACTCATCGGTGGAATAACCCCCCCAGGTCATACGCCAACACACGACACACGGCGACAATTCGCTGGAGGGATGAATTCCCGCTTTGCCTGTGGCGTCATTTCGTCTTTGGAATTCAGGACAAAGACGAACGACGTTATAAATTCTAGTGAAAACAGCGCGAGGTAGGCGAAAGCGCCGTTCAATTTGCTCCTCAGTATACAAAGGCTCCTGCCCATTGAGACCAAAGTAGTCCTTCAGAATCTTACGTACAGCGTCATTAAAGTCACGAGGAAGATTTCCTCTTTTTCGATATTAGATCATCCATGCTTTGGTCTTTCATATTCATCACTGTCGTCAAAAAATAAAGCATTTGAATCTTGAAGAAGGGACCAAATGCTCTCATCCTCGTCAGAAAACTCAAATGAAGATGGCGGGGAGGTTGGGGGGTTGTTTGCGTTCGCCATCACACGCTATTGATATTTGAACAGAGTAGTTTGATTTTTTTTGCTATTGTAGTGAAGAGGAAGTGTAGTACTTCGAAGTAGCTGGAGTAAATCCTTTACAGCTGCCGAATGCATAAAATGACATGCGTAGCGCGAGGTAATCGATAAATAAGCTGGGTGAGTTCAAACATTTTATCAGCATGTCTTTGTTGGAGGCATAGTGAAAAGTACTAAGATCAATAGTTAATAATTGCAATGGATATACCGATATCAAAAAAGTTGACGGCACTGGCTGTTTGTGCTTTCCACGGTATGGACCTTGAAAGTTGCCTACTGGTGCATATTGCGGTGCAGAATACTGCTGTCTGCCTTCTTGAGGAGTGCGCAGTCTCTACAAGTACTGACGCGCCTTATCTACGTTCAGCGGGCTGCAGGTGCCGCCCCTCGCGTTAAATGTCTGCCAAACATGTAGGATGGCGGATAAGTTTGATAACCGCCAGCCAACACGCCACAACTATCCCTCGCCACGTTTCCTTGACGAAGTTATCTCCCATCTCCTCGAGTCTGATGAATTCCGCAATAGTCAAGAACTGGTAAGATAGGTGGCGAAGATGCGTAGCGCTGGCTCTGTGAAGATGCGGCCACGTTATCGGCGAAGGATACGCTGGGCGCGGCGATGGACGACGAAGTCGACTCTGTCGACGATTTTTTCTGGGCTTGGGTTCTACTCCAGGACAGACGTACCCTGCGCGAGCGCGCGGCGAAGAGCGATTCTCTCCCTGCCTATCCCGCTGGAGACGCAGACATCTTCCCGAAATACAGCATCGATTGCCGCGCAATCAGTAGCCAACGCGTATGTCGCGTAAAACGCCGCCAGCGCATTCAACGTCAACCGCGCTCCCCGCGGCGGCTTCGCCCAAACTGTAAACACTGCAGCCACCTACCAGAACGCAGCACCAAATGTCGCACACACAGCAGAAACCAACGCGTCGATTCCGACAAGTGCCGATAGTGCATCCCGCGCCAGCTGAAGCTCCGCCCGCCCGCGCGTAGTGCCGCCCCCGCCCGCCGTCGACGACCATTACTCGTACACGCGGTGTCTGCGCGATAAGGACGCGCAGCTAGTTGAGCTACAGAAGATATGGGGGAAAGAATAACGAGCAGCTACCGGCGCTGTGGGGAAAAGGGTGTGTTTGGCCTGCAGTCTTCCAAAATGCCAAATACCAACTGGTCAATCCGTGGTGTTGTCGAGTCTGTAATTTACCTTTTTACAAAATGCTAATTTTCAATTTTAGCATTATACCAGTAGCCACCTAAAAGTGTACACTTTCATAATAATTACAAAATACCAACTGAAAATATTGCACGCGTGGAGAAGCTCTTATATGATATTAGCGTTGCCAGTCAGAGCTACGTTACCGGGTTACAATATTTCTGGGCTGCCGCAGAATGACGCAATGCGCATACGCGGTCAAGATAGCGTGACTAATTCTGGAGTTAAATCTACTGTAAAATCGCTTCGTGGACGAGCCTTGACGTTTCGCTGCTCGACGGGCGTAGAATTACAACTATTATTGCGCCTTTTCTGCGCATCCACCGTAAACATTGAATAGCATGGGGTAATTTGAACCCCAAGTCGGACTCATTGCCAGCCAGTCCTTGGGACATAGGATCTTGGGGAAGGCTTCTTCCCAAAGTACTTTCGATTATTCCTGAAATATGACCATTTGGACTTCTCTCCTGCCACCAACAGAGCATCACTCGAGGAAGAAGCTTTTCTATCCAGAGCCTTTACGCTGCTGTTAGTGAGGCAGAAAGAGACTGTTACCATGAAGACTAGAGCTTTCGGCATACCTGGCGTCTGACCCGGTGCGGCGCCAGGAGGATGGTCAAGTACGTCAGCTGGCCTGGAGCTAGTACCGAAAAGTAGCTTTTTAGCATCACCTTTGTGGTAATTTCCTTCGAAATCCATCCGAGTAGGCTCGATCGTGTGCTTCTGGGTGACCATTACGCCCATGTCATGGCTGGTCACTCTTCCCCAACCAGTTCCGCAGTTGGTTAGAGAATGGATTTCTAACCGATCTAACAATTTCAATCCAAAATTACCACGAAAAGCAACTCGCCATCGCCAGAGTCATCATAAACAGCGCAGCCAAATTACAACTTCATCACAACGCTCCAAAGATCCCAGGAGAAAATCTGAGTGTCGCAGGGCCTTGCGATAATAAAGGAGTTGGCGCCAGGGCGTCAAAGAGCTAAAATTTGGCGCCGATTTCGCACCAAATCCCAGTCGATTAAGTCATCATCTAAATCCTTCGTAGCAGCCCCTTCATCTTCCCCGGACACAAAGGCAGCTCGTCGGCAAAAAAATGCCTGTCTGAGCACACCGTGTGACGTTGTGATGATTCAGGCGATTCTTCGAGGAAGAAGTTTGTGAGGGGGGGAGCTATGGGGATGGGCTCAAGGGGTGGGGATAGGGACTGGATAATAGGGTCGGACCTTTCGAGGATATCTTTCTTCAGTGTAGGTTTGGAACTGCCATCTACTCGAAGAGCAGCGTCGGCAAAACCTTAATTGCATATAAAATAAGCATATGAAATTGTTCGCATAATGATTTTTTGGCCCATCGGCTTATGTGCACATTACAGTATGCTTTCTTTGTTTTCGTATACAATCGCTCTGCATTTCCAACACTGTACAATGTGTTATGAGTCATTGTTAAATACCCATTTGCAAGAATAGCGATATGGCAGACCGTAATTTCATTAATGCACGTAACTCTTTACCGAAAAACGACCTGCATAAACATATGCTTAAGTTTCATATGCGCTTCGGGCTTACCAGGGACTTAGCAGTGAAAAAAAAAATCTTCAATGACTTAAGTACTAGTAGTTAATAGTAATTAACTACTAGTATTTAAGTCCCTGATTGTTTTTCAGTTCGTAGTAGTGATTTATTATAAATGACGTACTAAGATCAGTGGTCACCTCCATCAGATCCGTACTAACACACAACTTGTATATGCATTGAATGTACTTACATTTGTGTAGTGACTTCATTCCTCAGAAATGTCAGCCGGCAAAATTCTGTGCGAAAGTACTGCAGGGTTCACTGAAGCAGGAAGTTTTGTAACGCGGAACAAACTCACGCGGACTTGCAACTGTCAGTCATCATCGCTTCTGCTTTCACTCTCAAACTCGTCTGAAGACTCTCCTTCGTGTCCAACTCTGTAACCGGTTTAATCCCGCCCTTCTTGTCTTCATGTTCTTAAGCAGGCTTAACATCATCAATAGGCGTGAGTTGGAAGTTTATTGACATTGGCGCATATTCCGCTGCAGTCTTGACGTCATTAGTAATCTCCCCAATGTTGGCGTCGGGAACAACTCCCCACCAAGAACTATTACGCGTAATAAGACGCGTCTTATTTCTTTTTGTGGAAACACACGTGGACAGCGATAAAGTGTAAGGTAATTTCAGACCTAAAACCGGAAAGTATATTGTAGTTTAGGGCATCGGGGTTAGATATGTATGAACGTTAACTTGTATGTGAGAGTTTGTTTGTTTGCGGAAGTAGCATGTCTAAGTATAAATAACTACATCATTAACCTTTATAAGAGCTGTTCGCGCATTATTTGTTTTTAGTATATTTAGTAGGCTTTGTACAAGGCGTAGTTCGCCGCGTGTAATACTAAAATGATAAAACCGCCACTCCATGTAGGCGGCGAACATTCTGCTGTTCGGAAATATAAGGCGATGGGTTTACCGCGAAACACGATAGGGCGGGAGTTACACTGATACACTCAAAGGGATTCACAAGTAGAGGTGAGGAATACAAAAACTTCATGTATCCAAAGCGCCAACACAACAAAAGAAACAGAAACGTGAAACCTACAGTGATAGTGCACCATGTTATCAAACGACAAGATAGAAAATCAGTACGTTACACGTAAGAGGAACTTACCTGAATAGTCGTCAGCATAAAACATTATATTGCTTAACCATCTCGAACAAGGGCTACAGACAGGAAACAACACGTGCAGAAAATCGAAGTGCCCCAAAAAGTACCAAATTACAAAGAAAAAACGAGAAAACAGCGCAGTTTTCTATTTTCGTATGCCGGCGAGAGACTTTTCTTCGCACTTGACTCATAAAGGTTTTCCCTGCTCTTAACCCCAAACGAGGTTAGAGGAGGTGGAGACCTTGTTTGGCACGAAACAGTGGCAAGTCCACTATTGCACATGTCTCATATCTAACAAGGGATATATAAAACATCATGTTTTCTATACATGAGTACATGTGGGATAACGGAGAGCCATTAAAAGTACCAAATTTAAGAGCAGTAAGATATGAGAGTACAGCGTAGGATTTTTCTTTCATATACCAGCAAGGCTTTTTCTTATTACACTTGAATCATAAGGCATTTGACTATCCTAAGCCCCAAACAAGGTTGGAGGAGGTTGCTACCTCGTCTGGCACGAAACATGGGCAAGGCCACTGCTGCACCTGTCTTACATCTAACAAGGGTTATAGAAAACGTCATGTTTTCAATAGCTGAGTACAGGCGGGATAACGAAGAGCCATTAAAATTACCAAATTTAAGAGCAGTAAGATACGAGAGTACAGCGAAGAATGTTTGTTTTCATATGCCAACGAGAACTTGCCTTGCACTTGAACCATAAACTACTTGCCTATGACTAACCCGAAACAAAGATAGTGGAGTGGGATACCTCGTTTGGCACGGAAAATGTGCAAGACCACTGCTGCACCTGTCTAATCTCAAATAAGGGCTATAGAAAACAACATGTTTTCTATAGCTGAGGACGGGTGGGAGATCGGAGAGCCACTAAAAGTACCAACTTTTAGAGCAGTAAGTTACGAGAGTAGAGCATAGGATGTCTTTTCTATAGAAATATATAGAAATATATATATGAAGGCCAGGTTTTACCTTAGAATGTAATCATAAAATACTTGGCTAAGATTAACCTCAAACTAGGTGCGGACTGGATACCTCGTTTGGCACGAACAGGGGCAAGACCACTGTTGCATCTGCCTCACCTCAAACAGGGGTTATAGGAAATTGCATGGGCGGGGAATTCGAGAGCCACTAAAAGTACCAAATTTAAGGACAATTTTGATACGAGTGTCCTGAATTCAAGGAATCAAATAAGTCAATCTACTTAAAGTAATGTGGGGTCTACCGCGCTATCGGAATTAAATAATTATGTGGAATATTCGCAAATACCTATTTTCACAAAGTCAGGGGTGGTGTTTTTCTAAATTTGCCAGCGAGGCTTTGCCTTGCACTCGAAACCAAAACCACTTGCCTTTTACTAGCCACAAACGAGAATAGTGTACTTGTCTACCTCTTTCGGCGCGGAACCGTGACATGACCACTGCTGATACTGGCTCATCTCAAACAAGGGCTATAGAAAACATCATGTTTCGTATAGCTAAGAATGGGCGGGAGTTTCGAGAGCCATTAAAAAACAAATTTAAGGGCAGTAAGACATGAGAGTACAGCGTAAGATGTATTTTTCATATACCAGCCAGGCTTCTCCCGACAATTTAATCATGAATGTTTTGACTATGCTTAACCTCAAACGAGGTAAGAGGAGTAGGATACCTCGTTTGGCAAGAAAAAGGGGCGAGGCCACTGATGCACCTGTCTCATATCAAAAAAAGGTTATAGGGAACCGCACGGTCGGGAGATTCGAGAGCTACTAAAAGCACCAAATTGAAGGGCAGTAAGATACATAGTTTTTTATATGCCAGCGAAACTTTGCTCTGCTCATGAACATCATAAACGACTTGCCTATGACTAACCCCAACTGAGGATAGTGGAGTTGCCTACCTCGTTTGGCACGGAACAGTGGAATGATCACTACTGCAGCACCTGTCTCATCTCAAGCAAGGGTTATACCAAATAACGCGCGCGCGCTCATCTTAGACAAGGGTTGTAGAAAACAATCCGCGCACGCACTCTCGCGGGATGGAGATCGGAGGACCACTAAAAGTACCAAATTAAAGGGAAGCGAAATACGAGAGTACAGCGTATGATTTTTTTGCCTACCTTTAGGCAAGTCCTTAATGAGTCAAGTCACCGCGTCGTCATGAACGTCTGCAGACGGATCACGTTTTCTCGGCAAACCATATTTTAAAGTGTTTATCACTACACAGTACACACGGGACTTATTTAAATATTTTATTGTATTAAAATATAATAAAATGTTAAATCATGCCCCATGCGTACCGTATAATAAGAAACTTTCTCGCACTTATTGCGCTTGTACAGTGTTACTTTTCTCCGCCGAAATTAGTCCCCGGAGAAACGGCGCAAATGGCGACGACTTCCCCGCCGATGAAGACATGCGAATCGATGGCCTCAGCTGGTGCACGACAGAGGCCGCAGCCGAGGCGTCTCCTCGACCCGCTTCCGCCCAGCCCCTATTTCCGGCGCCAGTGCGACAGCGCGTCGAAGTCACATTCGTCCGCACATTTATCGAGTCCTCCCCTTTCATCAACGCCTTCTCAGGCCGCGCCTTCGTCCTCTACATACCCGGCACCCTCGTCACAGAACCGCTTTTTTATCAGCATAATTGAAGACATCGTTCTCATGAGTGCCATCGGTCTAAAGCCCGTTCTCCTCCCAGGGCCCTCGCACCAGGTAAAAGCGCGCCTCTCATCCTAGGACCTCGATTGAAACACTTATATAAGCATCTACAAGTCGCTTTTGAACATTCTATGGAATAGGCTCACCGAAAAACAAAGCAAAACGTTGAATTCGTTAAGGTAAATATAGCCCGCAGGCTCGTTCATCACTGCAGTATTACGCACTCAAGCCATGAGTGCGAATATGACTTCGGTAGTAACATTGGTCCTCTTTGTCTTCTATTTTCCTCGTATGTACTCATTGCACATTTGCAATGAATGTGGTTTTTCAAAATAGATGACAAGAAAAACCAATTTTAACTGAATAATGTACTTAAATCCTAAACGCACGTGCGTAAGAAGCTTTTCTGAACTGCGGAAACGCCATCATATGTACACAAGCCGTTTGTACACACGTCTTGCGCACATATGATGGCGTTCGCGCAGTTCACTAAAGCTTCTCTCCGTAGAGCATTGATCCTTGTAGTTAAAATATTAGCGCACTTATGAGGCACATCGGACTATACAATTTATGGAGATGATAATTATTAAGCTAAAGACACATAATTAGTAGAATCTTAAAGATAGTTTACACTTTTAAGTCTCAATAAGAAAAGGGATGTGAAGATATAGATTTTAATTTTAAGTTCGATTCTAATTGTAAAAGAGAGCAATAGACGGTTGACATACGAATAGAAGTCCCAGCACTGCATCAAAACGGGGCAATGGCTTTGAAGCTAAGATTGCTAAGCTTAATCTCGGCTTCTGCAGCTGCTGCGACACTTGAATCAAATTTCCAGGCATCCGTTTGGTTGCGGTTAGCTGAAGCTGCTCGAGCCTCGCATGTGTTCCTACTCAAGTGGTCATTACTTTTACGGTACTTCACGGCCAAGAACCCACATCGAGGGAACAAGTACCGGTAGTCTAGATCTGCAGATGAGACTGCGGAACCACTTGACTTAATAATTGTGTCAATGTTGACAAGTTCATAGCGACCGTTAAACGTGCAACAATCATGCATTTCTGATTCATTCTCACACTTGCTTCCCTTTGAAACGCATGGAACCATTCTTAGCTTATCTTCAGCTATGGGGTGGAAAGTTACTGCAGTTTGCGAGCCGGGACGACGATACCTCGGCTTCGCTGGCACTCCCTGGTCGCTAGATGGTTAGTGTAGATTCCGACCGTTGCAAATGATTGCATTACGCCGTCCTCTTATGCGGCCACATTACCGCAGTGTACACATGGAATAGATACTAGGGTAATATCTCCATGTAGCCGGCTGTTGAATATGACACTACTTGATTTAGAAAGACGTTCATACTCGCCTACGTTGCGACTTTTGGATAATTTGGCGAAAGTCGATGGTAACTTTCCGAGCATAATAAATTTAGCACAAGAAGTAGCCAAGCAGTAAGCAGAGCACGGGTACGAGTTCCCAACCTGTCTAGCTAAAGTAGGCCCACATTTGCAGCTGCTAAAATCAGAAACGCAAGCACCTTTTGCTCTCGCGATTTCGAGTGACATTTCACCACTATTTGGAACATCTACCATCGTAGCAACTGTTTCATACAATGCGCACCCTGGCAGATTTCCTTCGAATGTTTTGACTATAGCAAGTAAATGAGCTCAGAAAAGTTCTTCCGATTCTTTTCTACTAGCTACAAAGCTTTGCCGATACCTCTGATTTTCAGGCAATGCCGAAGGCAATAGCAAACTGTCCATGAGCTCAATGCGATCTCCCAAGTTTTGCGGATCCGGGGATGTCGACAATATTGACAATGCTGTATTTATAAAGGCAGTGTCACCACCATCATTGGCTATTTCAGTATTGCTAAAATTACCAACATAATCCCCGCGGCCTTCTTTGACAGCGTTTCGGGCAGCAAGGCGACCAGACCTTGATATGTGAAGAGTCATGTCATTGATTTGAAATAAAACAATTGTTATATGTTTAATATCCGGGGCAAACTGAACCCGAATCCTCTACTCACGTGAGCAATCTATCCTTGAAACAAATAAGATCTTTTACACCCTATAGAAGATGACAGACATCCTGTGCTTCAAGGTTTGGTTACTCATTCCATAAATTACCATTTGTAGCAAGATCAAGTTAAAATTTAATTTGCTGATTGGCGTCACCCTTATTTCGTCCTTAGAACGATATGTTTCAAGTTTGAATTTATTATTCTACACTAGTCACTGCAACGTGGTTCAATGCGACGTTCGAAGAAAAATATTACGAAATATGTCACTTAATCTCATTGAGCCACACTGCGGTGAAAGTGGTAGAAAAATAAAATAAAATAATTTTATTTTACGTTACGACTGAGTAATACAGCATCAAACCACGCTATGCCATGCCATAAGCAGAGTAGCGTGTTTTCGCCAGTAATGCCCAAACTTAGAGTAGAAATTTAGTACAATTCAACGTGCTCAATCCCTCCCAAGATTTTTGACCTTTACGAATGAACGCGTGGGGGTAGAAGTTTCCGTCAATGTTCCAAAAGTCCTTAATCGAGCACTCCGGCGGTAATTTCAAATTGGACGCTGCAAAGGATGAATAAACAGCACATATGGGGGACAATGACGAGCTAACAATGACGACGAATGTGCCTAATCAACCAAGTACAGATGGATCTATTTATGCGGAATCAATATCTGAGACGAGTACTGCAACTGGTTCTTTTTCATCAGACACTACATTTACAACCATGCCAGCGCTGATGATGCCACCCAACGAGCCAGTAATATCAGAATGTGAGGACCAGCGCGCCTTACTGATAGCTAAGACATCATCCCTTGCATCGGCTCTAGACGCTTTGACATATGAAGATGGAGACACGCTCAAAGTTCTGCTGGCGGCGTTTCATTCCGATATGCTCAGTATCATAAAATCAAATTGTCAGAGGTTGATTTTTTTTCTCGTATTTAGATGTAGTTTTTTAGAAAAGATGTTTTTTATGTTTGTAAACCAAATTTCAAAATATAACTTTCGTCCCGATCAGTAATCATCACCATTCAAATATCTAAAAGCAAAACATTACAGACCCCTGAACAACCGCAGATTCTCCAAACGGAGTCGCACAGCGCACATCATTACCAATGGTTGTGATCCTAATTGGGATTCGAAGCATTGATCAAAGGTTTACCTCCGGAAAAACCTAACCTGGAAGAGTTCCACTGCAAGGTCAATGCGCAGCACTTTGTCATGACAGCATAGTTTGAAAACCTCTTACTTGAAGTGTTGGGTAAAGTCGTTTAACAATAGCTAGCTTTTCCGAAAGATACCGGCTGAGGTCAGCTTCTGCACATTTCGTTCCTGAAGCCCATATGGGCTTCAAGAACGAATGGCAAAGTACCTTTCCATAGCCAGTATCTTTCGGGAAAGCTATCTTGGGTTCAACGACTTCATAACTTTTGGGAATATGCCCAGGAGGTACCGAAATTTCAGTCCCTTCAGGTACACATTAAATACATATGCCAAATGCACTGTTATCGGCACTACGCCCGTTAAGCTTTTTTTTTGTTACTGAAATATAATTTAAAGATATAGAAAACGTTTTCTTAGTACTAATGCTGAGGTTTTGAACTGTTGCTTGGCTTAAATTTCTAGCTACTGCGAAAGCATAAAACCGAACCCCATCCCATTGATATTCTCTAGAGCAGTCTGTAACTTCTTGTAAGCGCCTTCATTCACGTTAACCGTGGAGTCGCAAAACTTGGTACCAGCAGAACCAGAACTTGCCATGAGAGTTTTCAAAATTGCTCGCTTTAGCTCTTCTCGGCGCAACGGATTCATGACGTTGGGTGCTTCTAAACATTTTTTTCCTAAAAGACTTGAAGAGTGTAAAAGCCGACTTTTTTTTGGAACGGCTCCCAGTTCCGCACTAATTTTTAACATACCTTGCTTTGCCGAATATGAACCACTCTTGAAGTAGAGCTCGCTGTCAAGGCATTGTATCAAATATGGCACCAAGCCCATGCTCTTCCATTATGAATCGCTAATAGTCTGTTCATCAAGCTTGATTAATCCTGAGTAAATCCATACGAGTAAAACGAGCCTGGCAGTATGAATTGTCTTCTTGTCATTGGAAAGTGGAAAGTCAGAAATGTCAGTGTCCATACGTCTGCGTTTTTTTGTCGTTAGTTGGAGTGACAAATGAGCTTGGCCCACCAGCATTTCGCTCTAGATCTATGACATCCGAGAATTCTAGGAACCGCGGGACTAAAGTCTTACTAGCAGAATTATTCTGGAGTTCCGCGCACTTCCCATATTTCTGACTATGTTCCCCACTTAACTTATTTACAGAACTGCGGCCGATAGGTTTTTTCTGACTGGCACCGACAAAAAATATGGAGGATATTATGCACTTTTCTGGAGTCGATTTAGGTGCTGTCGTTTTGAAAGTACTCGAAAAGAGTTGGCCCACCAGTTGGCCAAGACAAATACGCACCCCTCAACTCAGATTCTGTCGTGCACTATACTCTTAAAAAGAAATTGGTTACACAACAAGCGACAGTTGTCGTCATTTATACCCCACAAGAATCAGAGATCAGTGAAAAAGAAAGTTCAAGTTGCATTAAAGCTACAGATTTCTGTCCTTGTAAGAGCGCGCTTGCTGTTGTCCTAGAGCGATCAGCGGCTAATTGCTGCTCCTGTGCTGAAGTAAAAACAGCCCCATTTGACTGCACTCTGGCTTCAGTACCTTTATGTCTCCGCATTTGGATATATTGCGGATCTTCGATGAATTAGGAGCTGCGTAGTTGGTATTCTTGCTGGCAGATCCATTCTGGGGGTTACCGAGAATTGATATGTCCTTTTCGATTTTCTTGCTATGGCTTTTTGAACCTTCACTTGGGTGTGATTCTGCTTGATAAGCGCCCTGAAGGTGCCGAGATCCCCATAGTCCATGGAACACTTAGCCAATTTATAAACTTTGATCTCTTTGATCTTCACCCCAAACCAAGGGTAACTGAACTGGTAAGCTCTTTGGTACTTGTCTGGCCTCGTGAAGTTGTCTGTTTTCATATCCTCAAGCTCTTCAGCCGAGAATGGAAGGTCTTTCAAAAATGCAATTGCTCTACGGTAATATAGGACCTCCCATTCTCCTTCTTGATCGGGCAACGGGTGTCTGAAAGCGGTAAAGTCCTAAAAATGCGTTGGATTGTGAATAAGCAGAGAAAGTGGCCCACCTACATCGATTTCTATCAATAGATTCTCATGCTTTTTCACGGCTTTGCGCCTCTGTTCCATATCAGTTTGATGCAGGAAGGGCTTCTGCAAAAAATTCTTTCCCTTTTCAACTAACGTAGCATACATTGCGAAAGTAATTGCAATTAGCTCATTGACAAAAGCAGTTAGGGATAAATTGCATTGATGCAGATAAAGATTTCATGAGACTTGACCAATTTATGTCATCGACGATTTGACAAAGTGATTCCACAATGCGTA
Organism: Devaleraea mollis; assembly: GCA_032361265.1. Classification (NCBI taxonomy): domain Eukaryota; phylum Rhodophyta; class Florideophyceae; order Palmariales; family Palmariaceae; genus Devaleraea; species Devaleraea mollis. The sequence goes on along the minus strand of JAULCF010893453.1, from coordinate 3,193 downwards.
GGATATGTTGCTTCACTCTCATTCATTTTCTTTATTTTGAGCAAATGGCCAAACCGAGTGTAAATTCTTAAACATTTACGCTTTGACGAATGTAATCCGTCGCGCGAGAAGCTCTTCTATTTCTGATTTATTAAGTTTATCACGGCATGCAATTTACGTGTATTTACTGAGACTCTTGACCTCGTTTGTGTGGATATGAGTGACAGTAACGCTGCCTACTGGCACCAAACGAGGTCATTGTCTTTTATATCAAGCGGCATTAAAAAAGTGAACTATCGCGATTATTTGATTACATCGTGATCATTTCTGGTTTTATGCAGCGCACTATTGCAGCAACTCAACAATTTCCCACGAATGTTTTCACACTATCTACATAGCGTCCTTGATCAGGGCAGCATGAGGTCATTCTGCCCTGATCAAGGACTCCATGCAGGTAGTGTGAAACGTTTCGTGGGCAATTGTTGAGTTGCTGCACTATATAGTGCATTGCATAAATCCGGATAGGGCAGGAAATCGATGATTTACTCTCCTAGAACATAGCTCTGAAAATGTTTTAATACAATTCACAAATTGAATTTGACAGTTGTCAAACTCAATTGCATATTAGCTGTCAAACTCAATCTGTGAACTGAATTAAACCATTTTCAGAGTTACGTTTTAGGCGAGTAAAACATCGGTTTCGTGCTCATTTCTGGATTCATGCAATGGTTGTTTCTTTTTCTCCTAGCATTCACTCTTGCTGTTGTACTAAATCCGACTTAGAAGGCCGGCAAACAGGAGTCTCTACAAAAAGAAATAATTTAAGTACCAACGCACCCATAGACGGTCTTCAACCTCGGCCATGGAATGGGACCGTTGGACAGTCTGGGTCTTCGAACGAAAGTAATTGATTATTATTCTGGAATCGCGCCGTGCAGGTTTGCAAAATATCGAAGATTTCATGCTCGTTCTGCAAAACAACTCATAATATCGGCTACACTGAACAAGGCGGGAAGTCTCATATAGATATTAACGCCCTGCTTACTGGACGGCAGAGGTATATGCAGATTACTTTGCATAAAATAGTGCATACGGAGGTGTTCAGATTTATTTATTCTGTGGTCGGCAAATGTATAGGATCTTTTATTGAAGCATTCGAGTGTTATAACTCACTTTTTGCCGATAAACCATATCAAAGCCTGCACGGAGATGTTTCTGTTTATGTAAACCACAGAATTCTCATGACAAGCTTACCAAAAACGTTGTAAAATGCTAGCCATACGAGTGTGGAACCTGTACTGACACCAGACGACGCCCAGAGGTGCTGGTTGTTGTGGTCGACAGTTGCAAGAGCAACTCGCTTTGGATTAGAGATGTTTAATTTCACAAATTGTACCAAAGGTGGTAGGCATGGTATTTTTGGTAGGTTAGTCAGATATATGGTGGTTGAATTCAAGCGCGACGGTTTGTTTGGTGTAAAAATTCAGACGTGCACTAACTTCGTTTTCAAAGTGAAGAAGAAGGACATATCGCCACAGTACGCGAAAGATCTACACCAATAATAATGAGAAAGACGCGATCAAATGCGTACCAATACCAGTCTCAAACGAAACTGAGAAGGCTCTTCTGTCTAATGAAATATCCTCCTCTAAGCAATCAAACCCAAATGCAGTATACATTGAAAACGAAACCGTGGAAATTACCAATGCGGTTACAGACGGGTCACAGCTACATGACCTATTTTTGCAACAACTGACTGCAGCGGTGAGCTCCAAAATCTCACCAGAGACCGGTTTTGTGAGCAACATGACTACCTGCACGAAATATGTGGAATTATGTCATCTCCAGAATCGAAGGAACCTTGTGGTAAAAAAATTGGAAAAATAGTTGATCTTGGAAAACGAAGAGTAAGTTGTGACACGCGCAAACATGTGGAGGACTACTGGAGGAAAACTAAACCTTTGAGTAAGGAACATATAACGCGCATTCGATAAGAGAGGGCAAAGGCGAAACTTTCGAAAAGTACTGCTTTAGCGGAAAAGCAAATAGATCCCTCAAAGTCTGACCACTGCGTTTCAGGTGGGTCAGAGGCTCGAGATAGGAGTAAAATTTGTAAAAGCACATGGATTGTGGCAGCAGAGTGCAGAATAACAGCAGAAAAATAGGTGAAAGGTTACACAGTTAACTTTAAACGCCATTTTGCATACGTCTATAGTCTATGATGCGGCCTTGTGGGCTTGCTATCAATGGCAAATTTATGCCTAACGCGAAATCACCTGAAGAGTACATCAAATTCCACAAGGAAACATTTCCAAACGCGGCTGACATGTCAAGTATTTCGTGGTTCGATGCAAACTGTCAATTAGCGCCCTCATTGTATGGTGGGAACAAGCATGCAAGTCATGCAGCTCATTTCAAAAATACACTGCTACTCACCGTTCCTTTTCACCAAGTGACTCATGTTAAGTCGGACGTTTTCTGCCAGACTTTTTGCAACGCGTCCGCCGATTCCAAGAAGTGGCTCAGGAATGAAGACGGCTCACACAACAAATGAAATGGGAGCATATGTGAAGAGACTTTTTCGTGATTGGGTCTGTACCACAAGTCCGTTCTCAGCGTGCATCAAATTTTTGCCGAGCTATTTTACTTTGTGATATTAGATAAAAACAATGCGGACGTGATTGGGTACCGGACGAAAAGTCACGGCGCCGTCCATGGATCTGATGGCAAAAGGCTAAAAGACCAGGTTGCTTCGGACAGAAGTTTTAGGCGCAATAAGTTCAGAGATGCGGCTAATTAAAAAAGCTCATTAAATAGTCTCTTGATATTCCTATCCTTCTGACGTTCAAATGCCACTCTATGCATATTTAAAAATATATAGAAATATTTGAGCGACGTTCAAGCTGTGGAATTGCTCAAAAGGCATGCCTTAGAGTGCACTCTTTGCATATTTTTAAATATTTTAAATACGCATAAAGTGGCTTTTGAGCAACTTCACAGATTGAACGTCGCCATATAAGGATACGAACATCAAGATAGATAATATTTAATGAGCGTTTTTTCATGATTGCATAACATTTGCATAAATATACACTAGAGCGACAAAAAACCCAGCAGTTTTTTTTGTAATTGACTTTTTTTTTCGTAAGTCAGATGCGTTATTTTTAGTAAAAGTTTTACCTTAAATAACGCATATGAGTTACGTTCTCAAAAA
>JAULCF010892342.1:0-18176 GCA_032361265.1 Devaleraea mollis | reverse complement strand
GTAGATCAGAATTAGAAACTGAAATTGAAACTGATTTAACTGCTGCTTTAGAAATAAGTAGCGTTCGGTTAATCGATGTCCTTCTGCGTGACGTTCGAATTCCTGATACTATTAGCGTGGCTATTGAAAGAAAGCAAGCTGCCGAGCAGGAAGTTGAAATCGAAGAGAATTTACGTTTACAAGCTCAAATTGCAGCGCAAAGAGCTGTAACAGAAGCTGAAGGTCAACGTGACGCTGCAATTGCGATAGCCGAAGGTGAAGCGCAATCATTACGATTGAAGGGTGAAGCTATTCGAGAAAATCCTGAAATCATTCAACTAGAAATCGCTGAAAAGTTGGCACCTACTATCAATACAATCATGTTGCCAACCGAAAGCAATATGCTACTTGATATGAGGAGCATTCTTAATAAACCTTAAGTACTACCAAAAGTAATAATGTCTCCGCTTAAGTCCATATAGTATTTAGGATAGAATTCAAAGATATTTTCGGACTTGCATTAACTTAAAACACTTCAAACCCAGGTACTATCAAACATTAACTTGTTTGTAGTACTTGGGTTTAAAAGTATTAACGCATCACATGTCACAATCGAGGCTTTGGAGGATAGCTTTCTTGATATCCCTCTAATCTCTCACGTAATTTTTAGCTTCTGTAGTAAATTTAGAGAGCATTATGTGCTAGACTACGCTATATTATTAGTATTTAAAAAATATATATTCACTAGTTATTAAGTGAATTGTTTTTTTTAGGATTATTTGCTAGCTATTACCAACAGAAATTTGGTGGGTGGAACTATGTATCACATTATCTTTAAGCTTAACCACTCACTATTATTTAAGGAAATTGAATCTACAGATGCAAATATTTGACCAACCAGATCATCCTTATAAAGCACTGCTTGATAAAGAAATTGATGACAAACTCAATATCACTAGCAAAATTAGTGCGATTTCTTCTGAACTGTCTGAAGATGAAACACTTTGTAAACAGACAAAACTAACATTGCTAGGTAAACCACAGATACAATCTTCTGGAAACCTAATTAATTTACGCTCTCACCGAGCTTTTGCACTACTTGGTCTATTAACACTAGAAGTAACACCTACATCACGTAAACGTGTTGCACAACTTCTGTGGCCTGAAGAAGAACAACCAACCAATGACCGACTTAGAGTACTCCTAAGCAAACTCAAACAACTTGCGCCTGACTTAATCATAAGTGACACAACTTCTATTGCACTTAATCCTGATATTCAGCACGAAACAGACGCTTTACGCTTTTTAAAGTTGCATGATGAAGGTACTATTCAATCTTATAGAGCTGCACTTGAGCTTTCAAATGGTGATTTTTTACAAGATATAAGTTTTGAGGCTTCTGTTTTCTTTGAAACATGGCTCGAGCACCAACGGAGCATCTGGCGTGAAGTACTCGATTTTATGTACCAAAGCGTGGTTGATTTCTTGTTAGAAGATGGCAAACGTACATCAGATATACAAGACGCCCTCCATCTAGCCCATAAGCAGTTGTCCATATTCCCTTGGTCGGATGCAATGGTTCTTAAATTATGCATAATCTATATTAAGAAGCGTCAGCCAAATAGAGCTTTAGAAGTGCTCGAGCGCTATAACGCACGTATTAGCAAAGAGTTTGGTATGCAATTACCTGAGTCATTATCTTTTGTTAAAAGCAACCTTAAAAACGCTAAATTAGATAAAATTATTCAAGAATATACAAACTATTTTAAGAATTAGAACACTATCGATTTACATAAATATTTCATAGAAGTTCTAGAAACTAGACCAAAGCTTAACGCTTGCAGTAACGACAGCATGCTATATTCTTTCTAGCGTTCATGTTAGTGACGCCCAAGACCTTGTTGTAATAGAGGAGTAGGGGCCTTTATTACGCAGACCCAATCTAGACGACCGAGTTCCCACTTGGTCGTTTTTTTTGGTTAGGTTGTTTCAATTTCCGACTTTTATATTCCTATTTTTATAGTACTGTGCTAGACATTATTTAGATTGAAAATACTCTCGCAACTTGTCTGAATAGTATTTGCGATTCTCTAGTGAATTAGGCTCAAACTCCCAGTTTTCGTTATGAAACAAATCGTTATGAAATCTTGGAATCATATGCAGATGATAATGAAAAACATCTTGGCTACCTGCAGGCTCATTGTGCTGCCGCAATGAAATACCTTCCACAGCAAATACTTCCTTATAAGCCCTAGCTAGTCGCTTTGAAAAACTATGAATCTTGTGAAGGATATCTTCTGGAATATCGTAGAGGTTCTCAAACTCTTGATTGGGAACAATTAGTGCATTAAAAGGTAGGTTTGGTGGCTTGGAAATAGAAATAAAAGCCGTAATAGCATCATCTTGATAAAAGATGTCTTGTTGTTTACTCAAAACACCTTCTTCAATCCCTTCAATAAGCAACTTAAAAGGATTTATGTATTTTTCTGGTCTATGACTGGGCTTTGTTGTCATATTTTAGCTTAGTGCTACATACTTTAGTACCACATACTATTAGTAGCACCTATTTATCGTGCAGCTTCTTTTAAAGCTTCAGGATCGTCAGCCATGATTGCGTCAATGCCTAAAGCTTTAACACGTTTTACTTCACTGGCATCATTCACAGTCCAGGTGTTAATCATTAGGGCTCGAGCCTTCGCTCTATCCACCATTGCCGCGTCTACTTGTTCTATATGCGGGTGAACAGCATCAACGTGCAACCAGCGTGCAAGACTCCCGTTGCGTAAATGTGCAGCTTGAGATGCATGAAACAATAAAGCAGTTCGCAACTCAGGTGCTCTTAAGCGAACGCGTAAAAGGCTAGTTGGATTAAAGCTCGAAATTAATACCTGATCCGCTAAACCAGAAGCACGCACAGCCTTAACCACATCAGCCTCTACCCCATCAGTTTTTAGTGTCTCAGACTTAATCTCTAAATTTAGCAATATTTTTGGATAAGCTCTGGTCAGCTCAAAAAGCTCTTCAAGCAGTGGAATCCGATCATCTATCTCTAACAGCTCTTGATAGGTAAATTGATCAATAACTTGTCCTTCAGGCAACACAAAATCATGATGTATGACTAGTTTGCCATCTTTAGAACGTAAGACATCAAACTCAACACCGTGCAAGCCTGAATCAAAAGCCAGCTTAAAAGCAGGAAGTGTATTTTCAGGAAGTATCTGTCGAACACCTCGGTGCCCTACAAGAAGTGGTCTATCGCTTGAAATCGCTGGCATGCTACGTGGCTGCCACAAAATAGTGCCCCAAGCAGCTATCAACAAGCCAGCTAACAAAGCAAGTAAAAGGAACGAAAATAATGTCATTGAGATGCCTCGTTTTCTAAATTTGTTTGGTGGTTGATTTGGGTTATCCATTCAACCCACTCCAGATCTTAAAATTATGGGTACTAAAATTATAGATCTTAAAATTATAGCTATTACAACACAGGTAAAGCAGCTAAGTTATCAAAATCTGTGCTTTGCGTATTTGGTCCAGTTGCACATGCGTCATCTGTCTCAGACAAATACTCCAAAGGATCATCAAAGGCAACATCACCTTCAGCAGCTTGGCTACTTAATCCTTTAAAATCATACAAATTAGCATCTAACAAATGGCTAGGATTACTATTTTGTAAAGCTCTAAAAATATTATCTACTCTACTCGGATCTTCTTTTTCCCAAGCACGTAACATACCTTTTACAGCGTTGCGCTTAAGATTGGCTTGTGACCCACACAAATTACAGGGAATGATTGGGAATTCTCTGGCTCTGGCGTAGCGTGCAATATCTTTTTCTTGGCAATAGGCAAGTGGACGAATAATAATGTGCTCACCACTGTCGCTTTGCAATTTTGGTGGCATAGCTTTCAAACGACCACCAAAGAACATATTTAAGAAAAAGGTTTCCATAATATCGTCTCGGTGATGGCCCAAAGCAATTTTGGTTGCACCAATCTCACTAGCAATACGGTAGATAACGCCACGGCGCATACGAGAACACAAACTACACATAGTTTTTCCAGGTGCAATTTTTTCAGTAACTACACTATAGGTATCTTGTTCTACAATTTTAAAATCCACACCAAAGTCTTCAAGATATTCAGGCAAAATATGCTCAGGATAGTCTGGTTGTTTTTGGTCCAGATTCATAGCAATAAGTTTGAAGTTTATAGGTGCTCGTTTTTGCAGTGCTGAAAGCACATCTAGCATGGTATAGGAATCTTTACCACCAGATAGACAAACCATGACAGTGTCGCCATCTTCAATCATGTTGAAATCTGCGATTGCCTGACCTGTATTGCGTTCTATACGTTTACGAAGCTTGTTAAAGTTGCTTGACTTTTTTTGCTTAGCATCTGGGTTGATACCTGTTTGCATACTTTGTTGCAAATCATCTTTTAGTTGTTGTGCGCCATTTACTCCACTGGTTACTGCCATAAACTTTAGTCTACACGCTGTTTAAGGTGATGGGCAATACTAGATAGCTCACTAAAACTAATTTACACAAACTGGTACTCATTGCTCGTATTAATAGCTCGTACTAATTGCCCATACTACTTGCTCGTACTAATTGCCCATACTAATTGCCCTTACTACTTGATAGCAACTGCCATGCACTACACAGACTTTTGCGTTATACTGGCAGCACTATGAGTGATAATCCCTATACCATTTGGAATCGCGTTAAGCGGATTGTGCGTAGTAAGGTTCAAAACCCTGACAATCCCTTCGCAAACCCTAAACAAACACCTGATACCGAAGAAGACTGGAAAAAGTATTGGGATGATGCAGATTCTGGTTATAAGTCTAGTAATGAAAATTCTTCAGACTATTCAGAAGCTTATGGTTCGGGAAAAACGAGTAAACGCCGTGAGATTGCGAAGCACTACAAGACGCTCGAGCTCGAAAATGGTGCTAGCTGGGACGAAGTCAAGCAATCTTATCGTCGACTGATAAAAACCTATCACCCAGATAAATTTGGTTTAGACCCTAAAAAACAAGAAGCAGCAAACGAAATCATGCAAGGCTTAAACGAAGCCTACGCAGCTTTAGAAGAACATTTAGACACTTAAAAAGGCTAACTTAAAAAGGCTAAAGCAGTGTCTCTATAAAATTTCTTTAGGTAACTCAAAACTAAAAGTGCTGCCAACCCCTTCAAAACTTTCTAATAAAATTGTTCCACCATGCAACTTTGCCAAACGTTGACTTAAAACCAAACCTAAACCAGTTCCTTTATAGTGCTGATTCATGTCACTATCTAGCTGTATAAACTCTTGAAAAAGTTGTGCTTGATCAGTTTCAGAAATACCAATTCCAGAATCTTTAACAAAAATACTATGATGCTCAGCTTTATCCATCAAACCTAAAACAATACTTCCACCTACAGGTGTATATTTTACAGCGTTAGATAATAGATTGAGTATGATTTGCCGAAGCTTTTGCTTGTCCGCCTGTACTTGTTGTGGGTCTGTCTCTGAATCGCAATAATCAGATTCTCGATCATCAACTTCTATATAGATACTCAAATCTATGTTCTTGTCTGTAGCTTGGGGTCGTATATAGTTGAGGCTATTACGTAAAAGGTCGTGTATGTCTATTTCAGTAGGCTCGAGCCTCAGTTTACCAGCATCTAGCTTGGCTAGGTCTAACAGGTCATTCACCAAATCAAGCAAATGTGTGCCTGAATTAAAAATATCCCCAACAGCGCGCAATTGCTTTTCTTTTAGTTCTCCATACACTTCTTCTTGTAACAATTCCGCAAAGCCAATAATTGCATTGAGTGGTGTACGAATTTCATGGGACATACTTGCGAAAAAGCGTGATTTTTCTTGCGTTACGTGCTCGAGCTCAGTCAAACTTTGGGCAAGCTGTCGCTGGCTCTTTTCTAAGGCAATTTTTTCTAACCGCAAAGCGTCATTGGTTTGCTGTACTTCTTCTAAAAGTGCAACATTCTTAATTGCAGCAGCTATTTTTTTAGCCAATGCTTCTAAAAATACAATATCGGCCTGAGTATACTGCCGAGTTTCTTTAGAAAGCGCATACAAAACACCTATACAATTCTCGTCAACAATTAAAGGAATGCCAATATAGGCCTGCAAGCCATATTCATCCAACATTTTATTAGCTGTAAAAGGGTCTTCCCTAACATCTGGCACAACCAGAGTCTCACTGTTATCGACAATCCAACGTGTAGCGCCACTTTCTCTACGTACACGTTTAGACACAACCTTATCCTCTTGCTTCGGAACAGAACTAGCACCATTAACAAAGGACTCAGTTTCTTCGTCCCAAAGCACAATGCTACTACCACCAGTAGCAGGAAGGTGCTGCTCAACAGCTCGAACAACTTGCTTAAGCAATGGACTTAATTGATGTGTTTGGTTAATGGCAATATCAATATTGCCTAAAACTTGCTGTCGGCGAATTTGCGATAGAACACTTTCATCAATAAGAACTTTAGTTCTCTTATCGTTAGCTTCATTTCCAGAAAAATCAGCTTCTATAGCTTTTTGGAGTTTTGTAGATTCAATCTTATTCACAAATTAGTCCATATATTTATTTATGTTTACAAACTTATTTAAGTTACACTATGGTTACTACTACAGTTACTACTACAAAAATAATAAAGAAACATTATTCAGAGAACTCAAACTAACTTTTTAGCCTTTTTAACCTAAAAGATCAGATTATAAAAGAAATAGTATTCTAACGTATCATTAGAGTTTCTTGGGTTCTGTCTGGTAAAACTCAAAATCAGTCAATATTTAACAATTCTTTTATTTCACTTTTAAATATAGCACTATTTTAATCATCAATAACAAATTTGTAAATAATCTTCTACCTAAAAGCACTAGCAGCATGTTCTTATAGAAAGTCATACTTAGAAATACTATTTGCACAGTTCAATCCCAGAAGCCTATACTAATAACCCTATACTAAAAATGCACGAATAACTTTATGTCAATCTCTTCAAACAATCCTCAAACTACCAATTCACTCACAACTGAAATCACTTCTAAAAGCACACCCATACCAACACCCGAACAGCAAGCAATCATTGATCACAACACTGGTCCAGCTTTAGTTTTTGCGGTAGCTGGTGCAGGTAAAACAACCACAATGGTCACTCGTATTGAACGCTTGGTGCGTGAAGAGGTCTTCCCTGCCAAATCTATTTTGGCGACATCGTTTAGTAATGCCACAGTAAAAGATATTGCTAAAGCTTTATCGAAATGGGATCACTGCTCAGAAGTTAGAACAATGACCTTACACTCTTTAGGCTACCGATTAATAAAACGTGCAAAACAAAAAGGCTACTTGAGTGATTTGAAATTACAAGAAGATGGCGTCAGTAGTAAAAATATCTTATGGGATGTGTTTAAAGACGTCAGGCGCGATAAAGCAAGTTATTACAAAGAACTTGATAATATTGACCAAACCGACTTTTTGGATTGGATGAGTGCGGCAAAAGGCAACTTGCAGTATGCCGACATTAACCAAACTAATTTGCCAGATAACGTGCTAGACATCATTTCAGAAGCAGATGCACCAAAGGGTCTGGACTACTACCTAGACCTATATAAGCGTTTTGAAGAAATAAGAAAAAGACAGAACCTGCTGAGTTTTGACGATATGTTACTTACAGGTTGGGAAGTTCTTGTACGCCACGAAGATATTCTGAAAGAAGTTCGTGGCTTTTACCAATCTGTATTGGTTGATGAATTTCAGGATGTAAATCTTGCGCAAGCTGAAATCTTGGATAAAATCACTTACCCAAACCGCAACTACATGGCAATTGGTGATGACGACCAAACGATTTATGAATGGCGTGGTGCTAGTCCTAGATTCATCTTAAATTTTAAAGAGAATTACAAGGCTACTACCTATTTAATCAGTGATAACTTTCGCTCAAAAGCAGAGCACTTAGCACTGGCTAACCGTGTAATTGAAAGAAACAAGAACCGATTTAAAAAACACCTCAATCCTACACAAGGCTTTGGTGGTGAATTAAAACATGATCTTCATGATGATGCTCAGGCTATGGCACAAGATATTGCAGCGTCTGTATCGCTTTCGATAAAAGATGGTACTGCACCACAAGATATTGCTGTTTTGATTCGTATCTACGCCCAAACTGCGCCTATAGAAGTAGCTTTTTTGCAGCTTGCAATTCCTTACGAGATTGTTGGTAATCAACCGTTTTATCTACGCCGTGAGGCAGTGCAACTTATCCACTACCTGCATTTGGGGCAGCTTGAAGCTAAGCTTTTAGCAAAGGAATCTCTCACCACAGACGAAAAGTTACAGTTTGAAACTGCTTTGCGTGGCTGTATCAATATACCTAAACGTTACATTAGTAATGAGATTACGAACGCACTTATAAAACAAGTAAGTGTTGTTGGGCGTAGCATGACAGCGGTGTTGCGTCAAATTGCTGCAGAGCGCAATGCAAGCCAAATTGAAGACTTTGCTTGGTTGCTTCGGTGGTTGGCTGAATCGCATGATTCAGCTGCTTTTAGTGTGTTGAGAGGTTTGGAAAAACGAATTAAGTATACGGATTATCTTAAGTCGAATAGTAGCTTTAAGGAGGTAGGGTTGGCGAGAGCGGACGAGGCTCGAGCCTTCATAAACTTCTCTGAAACTATGGGCAACGTGCCTAACTTTCTACAAGAACTAGAAAACCTAAAATCTCTACATCAAGAACAAACTCAAAACAGAGAACGCAATCCAAACAATAACCAAAATCAAGAAACCGTAACCTTCTCAACAGCCTTCCGTGCCAAAGGCTTACAATGGCCCTTTGTCATCATCCCAGATTGCAACGAAGGAACTTTTCCCTACGGTGAGGCAGAAGACCCTGCACGTTATGAAGAAGAAAGACGTCTTTTTTATGTCGCCATCACCCGTGCTGAACAGCAACTTCACTTACACAGTCGAAAACAAGTAAAACTCAGCAGCTTTTTGGACGGTATAAATGTAAAACGCACAACTGAACGCTTGGATGCCTTTCATAAAAGCCTTGATCCTATTCTGATTCATTACAGTACACGTGACTTATTAAATATTGCCTGCTGCGTTGCAGACTTTGGCCTAGAACGCTATATAAAAGATTGGTGGAAAGTAAGCTCACAACGCAAACACCGCCTCGCAGAGAAAATTTCTAGCCTCTACTCTGTTGCCGAGGCTAAAGGATTATCAGAAGTACTTGGACTCAAACTTAATAAGGTCCAGTTCTGGAAACTACTTAAGCAAACCACTATTAAGGAAAGTAGCGAAGAAAATTCAGAGAATTCAAAACATACTACTCAAGAAGATATAGATATTTTGACAACAAACGAAATCCTGCGAGATTTAGAGCTATTTCCAGAACTACAGGATTTACTCAGATAATAACCAGGTTACAGAACACATCACTTTAAATAGTAGCTAACAATGTTTAAAACCTATAAATAATAGCTTAATATAAAATTTAACTATATAGCTAACACTTAAGCATTCCTAAATGAAATTACTTCCCCAACTGAAGATACTTCCTTATAAAAAGATGAACCCTCATTAACGACTCAGTTATGTTTAGGACTCGGTGACTTCCTACACTAAACAAGAATTGTTTTTTTATGCGTAGTGCAGTAATACATATGTACTTCAACTATTAATTTAATTCGTTTTAGCGTCTACAGAATAGCGTCAACCAGATTAGATAAGAAATCGCTAAAAAGTCAGTGTTGGGCTTTTGTATTTTGAATCTAGTCTGTTTGACCATATATTTTTTAAAAGACACTATTATTTTGGTAAACGCATTATATTAAAAACGGCTTAAAGACAGTTCAAGCATAATTTAATCACAGTAAGACACTTAAGGGCAGCTATTTTACTAGCTTAAAAATTAGTATTACAGCACATACAATTTAGTTAGAAACATACGCTTATTGCACACTTAATTGCAGTGTCAAAAAGTGATGTTTTTTTAGTTCTTCTAGCATCAAAAATAGAGTTTGCTAGTACTTTTAGGGCATTTAAAGTACTTGCTTACGCAAAAGTTAGTTTGAAGAATTTAAGTTACACAGTACTTATAGGGAGTAGATATGTATCTTTGGGGAAAGCGTAAACAAACCTTACAACTCATTTCAGTATTAGTCCTGTTATCTTTAGGACTCAGTTCTTGCGGTCTAGACTATTATCTTAGAACCAGTAATCCACCAAATGTGTTATTCCCAACGATTCCAAAAGGTGAAACCGAAAAAGATGTTGCGGCTGAAGTCCATATACAACAAAATAACGCCCCCATACCACTTGTCAGTACTGCAGTGGCTGGCGCTAACTTGCTAACTAATCCTAGCTTTGAAGATGGTGTAAATGCTTGGGGCTCTTGTGAAGGCGCTACTAGCTTGGCTGCGTCAACAAATGCAATCGACGGTTTGCAGTCTGCCGTGCTTAGTACTGGCTGCTTTTATCAAAGCGTTGAGGTTTCTGTAGGGCAAGATATAAGCTTTAGCTGTCAAGCCAAAGTTATGAACACAACAGGTTGGTCAGGAATTGGTTTAAGCTTTGCTGACGCTAACTGGGCAAGTGTTAGTGAAGCACCCTCTCAGACACTTAGTGGAGATGTCTACCGTGAATATGCCACCACAGCTACAGCGCCGATAGCAACAAAATACGTTTCGATTTGGGCCTATTCTGATGGCACTGTGAATGTAGATGATTGTAAGGTCTTTTTTGGAGAACCAGCAGCACCTTCAGGCAATTTATTTCTTAATCCTAACTTTGAAACTCAAAACATTGTTGCGCCTGAATGGAATTCTTGTGGCACGCTTGACAACTACACCTTAGATGGAAATCTAAACCTTACGGGTGAGGCTTGTTTATATCAAACAGTCAATGCTCGAGCCAACCTAACATACTCCCTAAGCTGCTCTGCGAAATCAGATGATAACAACTGGAGTTCTATGATTTTAAGTATGCTTGACGAAAATTGGGTAACAATAGTTGAAGACTACCAACAGATCGATAGCTCGAGCTTCTCTGAAAAGAGCCTAAGCCTGAACACAACAACTGAAACTCGTCATGTAGCAGTAACCTTATACAATGAAGGTCAATCAACCTACGAATCATGCGCACTAACTGCAAACTCCGATGTATTACCACCTGAACCAACAGATACTTCACTAGTAGGTCACTGGAAATTCGATGAGACCTCTGGTTCAACCGCAACCGATTCTAGTAGTTACAGCAATAATGCAAGCATTGAAAATGGAAATTGGGCTGCTGGAAAAGTCTCAGGTGCTCTAGATATGAATGGTGGTGACGATAGTATAGTTAGGATTCCATTAACCCCAGAGCTTCGCAGTACTGGTGGTACTAATGGCAATAAAATCACAGTGATGGCATGGGGTTATCGTACTGCCAACCACAACGTTGCACTCATTTCTCACGGCTACCCAGACCTCTTCTTTGGCTATCATGGTCCACAATACAAATGGCAGATTCGCAATCAGGATAATACCTTTGCTGCCTGTTATGCTGGCAACGCACCCCTCAACGAATGGCAACATGTCGCAGCAACCTTTGATGGTGCAAATGCAAAACTTTTTGTAAATGGTATAGAAATCTGTACGAAGCCTTTAACTGGCGCAATACCTATGAATGAAAGTCCATTCTTGATTTCAGGCTACATCAATGGCAACGGTCAAATCATTGATGAAATCACAGGTAAAATAGATGATGCACGTATCTATAATCGTGCACTCAGTCAAACAGAAATCCAAGACATTTATAACGCAGCAACGCCATAAGTTTAAAAATATTTGTAATACCATCACAAACATTAAGAAGGTACCTTGGCATATTGATCAAGGTACCTTCTTTTTTTAAATGTCTTTAATCCTTTACACCTTAGTGTCCAAAATTATCTAGGTTATGGCTTCAAAACCTCACCAATTTCCAAATCACTATTTTAACCAATCAACTCGATAAATTATACTGGAATGAGATAGCATTCTGTATGAATTGAAGTATGTTTTCAGTAAATTCATCACAGATACTTTTTGTAACAATTCCTGTAATCTATAGCTAAGGAATTAGAACATCAATCAGATTTAAACGTCATCTACTCATCTTAAAAAACTTTATAATCAATCCAAACCTTCAAGAAATCTGTTTAAATTATCCTTGCAATAAAACGATTAAGGCCAACACCTTGAAATTTAAGGTATGCAAGGTTATACTAGGGCTAACTTGGATTATTCCAGACTTTTTGGAGACACTATGCAATTATCAGAACACTTTGCTTCTCAATACAACGCCTGTCTTTGGATGCTAAAAAATACAATTTCTATTAGTATGAGCTTTCCTCAGCAATACTTATGGAATGCTGAAAGCGACAAGAATCGTTATTGGCATATTGCCTATCACACGCTTTTTTATACAGACTTGTATCTTGCCAAAGATAACAAAAGTTTTAGTCCGTGGGCACTACATCAAGAAGATTACCACTTACTCTCACCTGAAGCCTTAGCACCCTACCATCCAGAAGAATTGCTCAATTACCTGAATAAAATAAATAGCAGCCTAAAGCCAAGTTTAGACAGTTGTAACTTTGAAAAACACTCTGGTTTTTCGTGGTTACCTTTTAACAAGTTTGAGCTACACATCTATAACATCAGACATATTCAGCACCATACAGGGCAACTGGTGGAACGTATCCGTGAAAAGCAAGACATCGAAGTGGATTGGATCGTCAGCCCTGAAAGAGAACGTCAGCTTAGGCGACTAGCAACTATTTCTGCACTTCATTCAAAAGATAAAAAAGATGATTTCAAAACTGTTCAACAAGCTATTTAGCTATGAAAAACACAAACCTATAGCTAATAGAAGACTCGGTGTTCATAGCCGAAACACCGAGTCAAAACAATTGTTATAAGGTCGTGTGACCTTATTCTTTGTCTTTAACGCCTTTTCTTAACGTAATTATTTCCGTTTACTTAAAAGTCACTCTAAACACGGAAGCTCTACCACTGAGCTTACCTAGGCATACACTATTAGTAGTTAAGTAGTTATTACTAGTTAAATAGTTGGCGCCCAAGGTGGGGTTCGAACCCACGACCTCCATTGTACTGCTTCTAAGAACTTGAGATAAGAAGGCGAGGTATAAAACTTAGACTTGAGTGAATAATCTAAAATTCAGATTGAATTTTATGCCTCAGAAGCCGCTTTACCGTTTTGCGTACCTTCATATAAAAAGATTGGTATGAAGGGTAGGATTCGAACCTACAAAATCACTCCGTCATGCTGAGTCTAAATCTGTACTCACTATAGAGTATACCCTATTTGCTTAAGAAAAGAGGTAATCAAAAATACTGGTTGACGCCTGTTGTTTCTTAACCTCTAAACCATTTGCTTCTTCTCGAGCCGTGATAACTGCATTTAATAACGCTTCTGTTCTATTGAATAGTTCATCTATTCTATCTTGAGTCAAAGCACCTGAAAGAACTTGGGTATCCCAAACTCCTTCAACAATATCTTTACTTACTTCACGTACTTGAGCAGGATGTTCTTTTGTTGCTTCTGCTGCAATAACAAAATCCGTAATTTTCTTTGTTTTTGTCGTCTTCTTTACTTCACTCCCATAAACGCCACGACTTTCGTCATATTCCCATTCGTGTTCTATAGGTAAAACAGGCAGACTCTTAACAAAGGTTTTAACATCAATCAGTTGTTTTTCTAAAAACATCAGATACGTTACTGGCACAGCTTCTAAAATTATTTTATCACCAATTTTAACATCAGCTTTAGCCGTTGTATTTGCCCAGTCTTGGGTAGCAGCAATATCAAACAACTCTTTATTTACTTCAGCAAAATCTTTAAGCAGGTTTTCAGCATTAACGGTTACCTTTTGAGATTCTGGTGGATAGACATAGCCATCATCATCTACAGATGAATAGGTTCTATTTATACCTTGGAACAAAGCTGTTTTTTGAATCCTGTGGTAGAGAGCAGTTTTCCCATCTGCTGCATTCTTTTTAGTTCCTTTAATAATTGCAATAACCTGGTTAAGTTTCATAAATAACATCTCCTTTTTGACATTATGTTTTAAGAATTTAATTAATAAGAGGTTGATTGGAGTACGTTGGGCAAAAATAAAAAAAGACAACCGAAATAATTGTCGGATGTCTTTGAATTGTGGTGGGCGATGGCAGATTCGAACTGCCGACCTCTACGATGTCAACGCAGCGCTCTAACCAACTGAGCTAATCACCCGTACAGAAAATAATAAATTTGGAGGCGCTGGACGGATTCGAACCGACGCATAAAGGTTTTGCAAACCTCTGCCTTACCACTTGGCTACAGCGCCCCAAATAAAGCTGCCCTAAAAAGGGCGAAGGAAAGAATATCATCAAAACTCATAGGTGTCAACGATGTTTTGGACCTTAGAGCTACGGTATTGACTGGATTAAGCTTAACAGTATCTTTACAAATTTCAAGACCGTTTAAGACACACTTATTGCTCCAACAATATCGTAGCTCATATCATACTTTAGAAATCAAACAGTATTCTTAAGCATGCATATTAGATCAGTAATAGAAATTCGTTTCAGCCACAGGAGCACCATTCTCCATTAGTTTGAGCATTTTGGTCGCAAGTACAACTTCTTGATCAAATATGTCATATTTTTTGGCTGCGCTGGTAATAGATGCGACAACATCACCCATTTCTTCAATTGCTTTTTCTCGGTTGTAGGGTGGGCGAGGCAAGGTCGATGGCGAATGTTGAACGTTTAAATCTTCTGAGTAGTAATAGCCGCCATAACCAACGTAAGATTCGATGGCGTGTCTAATACCTTCGACATAGGTGGCCAGAATAACTGTTTTTTCAACGCTAGGTTGCTCATAAAAGCTTGGTAGGCCATCAAAGTCAGCTCGAGCCATACTAAGGTTTATCGTTTCACTTTCAAGCTTTCTATCCCCTGCTGTTTCATAGGTCAAAACCGCAGACATATCAAACTTCGCAAACTCTGCTTGTTTTGGTGTCAAACGGATCAAGGTTGCGCCTCTATTTTGACTCAAGAAGACCGTAGAAACTTCTTGTAAATAATTTCCTGAGCCATCGGCAGCTGGAAAACCATAAGCCTCCACAAAATCAAAGCCTTGACTGGGTAATATTCGTAGCTTTAAGTCATAGGCTAAAGGATAAGCTAAATAAGGCCAGTTTTCTTCCATAATCTTTGTAACATCGCTATTGTTGTAAATCGTGAAAGCGTTGCCACCTCTTGAAGTACTAAGCAATGCATAGGTATCTGTTCTGAGTCTATCGCCTATTCCAAATAGGGTTAAGCCAATATCATTAGGATTATTATCTAGGATTTGCTTGAATGCATAATAGCCAGTATCACCAACGTTAGCCTGCTCATCACTAAAAAGGACAACACGCTTTGAAGCAAGACTTGCATCTTTTATAAGGTTGTAGCCCTTTTTCAAGCCCGCTTCCATAGCAGTAGAGCCTCTTGCGTTTAAGGCGTTCACTTTAGCAAGAATTTTGGCGTGTTCATTACCTGCAGTAAAACCAAGCTCAGTTTTTGCTTGCGAACCAAAGCTGACTATTGCAACTTCATCATCTGCATTTAGTTCAGGAACAATTTTTCTAATCATTTGCTTGGCAAGTTCAAGTGGGGCAGGTCCACCACCATTTTGAGTTGCCATAGAACCAGAAACATCAACAACAAAGACCAAACTCAACTTTGGACGCACAAGCGTGGCAGCGTTTAAGCTTGATGACATACCAATTTGCATCCAGGTTGACGTTGTGCCGTGTTCATCTGGTGCGTAACCAAGACCACCACGTAAACACAAAAGTTTTTCACATGCTGCACCCGTAAGCGGCAAATCATATTCAGAAAAGATACCTTCAGTCACAAGTGCTTCAAAAGGTGGTAATTTGCCATCTGCAACCATCTTTCGGACAATCTTAAAATCTTGAACACCACCAGCAGTTGCACCAAGTTCACCCACAGGTGGGCTACCAATTTGTGGCGGTGCAACGCTAGATGTAATGCCTGCATTACATCCAGCCAGTATTAAGACCAGTAGATAACTACAACAAACAAACAGACTATTTTTAACCATTTTTTTGTATGTGTAGTTGTAGTATTTTTTCGAAAACCTTTCGGACATCATATACTCCTTGTTTCATCTATATTTTAAGGCGATAGTCTTGTATTCCAAGAACCTATTTTGCCAAGTATAATTTAATATGTAGCAAACACATGTAAGGTAGAATCTGCCTAGTAAGTTTTAATATCTAACTGGATGTTTTATATACGCAAATCTAGCTATTGACTCTACAGCAGTACCTAAATAATAATAACAGGGCCTAAATAACTGGGCCTAAATAACTGGGCCTAAGGCTATCAAATATTCGACATAATCCTACTACTAACAATTCTCTGTTATTAATTGAAAGATCTTTTTCTTTTAATGCTTTTTAAACCCTAAAATACCAAGGGTTCCTGTCCTACCTCAACATTTTTCCACATCTCTAAATACCTCATTTCTTTTAAGTTGTCTATTTTCTCCCTCAACAGCTTAGTTCTAGGGGAAAATACTAACCTGAGTAAAGCTGGAAGTATATTCAGGTTTAGCTAGCGATGGGCCTGATTCAACCTAAAGTTGGTCTGGTACTTAGTAAATATTAAGTATAGATGAACCTAGAAACAAACTTAAGCTTCACCAATCAGCAGATTCACCCTAATCTGAAATTATATCCACCCTAGTTTGACACATTTGTATTACTTCCTTTTTAGTCCTTTATGTAAAAACCGCCAAAGTTCAAGAATCGATATTTTTCGGTTTACAAGACTGCGTTTACGTTTTTTAAATACTAATGGTAGTCCAAGCAAAGCATCTTTTTTAGATTTATAGATGATGGTCGTTCTACCCTTAATTGAAAAATAGATAAGTGAAACTGCGTTTAACGCCAGGTGTGCAGGCAAACAAATTAGCAATAACACTAAGGGCATATTCTTAGCAAAAGTCCAAACTAAATTTCTATGTCCATGATAAATCGCAAAATCGCTGTGTTGTCCACCTGTCGAGGCTGAACCGACATGTTCAACGATTGCTTCTGGAACATATAAACATTTATAGCCTTGCAAACGTAACCTAAAACCCAAATCTACATCTTCACTGTAACTAAAATAGTCTTCGTCGAATCCACCTACAGCTTCAAACGCAGTTTTTTTGTATAATACTGCTGCGGCACAAGCAGAGAATATTTCTTTGCTTTCAGTTTGATTGCCTTTGACTGTTTGACCGTAGGCTTCTCGCCAGATTAAACCTGACATATGGTAAGCGTCACCTATGCCATCTAGTAGGTCGGGGTTGTTGTATTGGATTTGTTTGCTAGCGAAGGTTGACATGTTTGGGTGATTTAGTGTGGCTTGTTGGAGGCGCTCGAGCCACCTAACGTGCGGAAACGCATCGACATTTAACAACGCCACCCACTCACTTTCACACAGCTCTACCCCAGCATTATTCGCCTTTGCAAAACCCATGTTTTCTTCAAATTCAAGAAATTTAAAGTTAAAATCATAACCTTCAAAGTAACGAGTCTCGACTTCATCGCCATTGAGCACTACAATAACTTCTCTAGCTGCTACAGTTTGAGCCTGCAAAGCATCAAGACATCGCCTCAAATACTGTTGATTCTGCCAAACCACCAAAACTACTGAAATATCTGCACTTTTTGTAATTACTGCCATCATAGGTGAGACTATCCTACACTGATTATCATCAGCTCTGCTAATCCAAAAATTATCCATATGATTATCTGTCCAACTCAACAAAATAGTCAACTAAAGTCCTATACTTATCGAAATAGAGATAAAAACCTTTCCACTCCATCACAGACCAAATATATAAGTGAATATGTTATTGCAATAACATATTCACTTATATTTGAAATTAATCTTTTTAAACCCCGTTTAAAAGACTGAAAACGATTTCAGTCTTTTAATGGCCAAAATAGGAAAAATTATTTAATCTTTCCTGTCTCAAGTAGAATTTTACATTGTAGTTAGAACCTAGCAGCAAAATTGCTTCTTCTTTTGACACTTATAAAGATCGACTTATAGATTTATTGAGTCAAATACTTATGTGTTTCATACAA